>MU223607.1:993846-1017671 GCA_018584345.1 Thuja plicata
CTTCTTGACAATACTTATGAAAAATAACTATTAGTAGACATCATTCTTCTATACTATTTAAAGAATTGTAAAATTAATTATGTGTACAAGTAAATAAAGCTTTTTCATAATGTATTTTTTTAATAAATTGAGTTTTTTTTGGATAGGCAAATATAAACTATTTGGGATTGCACACAATTATATTATAAGTGTCAAAATGCTACATCTTATTTATATGTAGATATTCCCAAATGGACATCATTCTACTATCTCGATAGCATACATTAGACCCAAAAAGTACCCCCTAGGATGGAACACCACCAAAACCAAAAAATGTATAGCGACACAACCCTATAGAGATTCCTATTATAAGAGCCCCCCAACATAAAATGAAGCTATGTAGAAATAGATAAAATTTTAGATATTATACTATTTATAAACATATTCCCATACTAGACCAACCATCATTACATTTGATTCTTCTAGCCACACTTTCTTACCATTAGTCAGGCCTTGAATACACATTCCTAACCATAAATAACATGATCTTTAGGAACCTCATTCTCAAAAACCTCCTCTGTCCTTGAACTCAGATTTTTTGTCCCATCATCTTGATCATCCACACTATCATCCTTAGAATCTTGGTCATCCTTCTCACACCTCATTGTAATGAAAGCACGATGGAATGGATGGTGATTAGATAACTAGAAATGGTAGTCAAAATAGGAATTTCACACCCCAAATATCTCTCAATACATAATTAGGAAGGAAAAAACCACAAGGATTAAGAGAGACTCAAGCATTGAACAAGTGTAATGGTTTTCCTTCACTATGTGGATTGTTTATTGTTTTATCCAAGATAGAGAGAAATAATGGTTTTCTATCATGTAGAGGAAACATTAGACACAAAAACTGAATTATGAAGCCAAATATAAGAATTCAACACAAAGATTAATCTACACACAAAGTTTAAGCCCAAAATGCTTGTTAGGGGTGACCATGATTGTAGGGGTGATTGAAATTTCCCTTGATGATGGGAGACACCCTTGATTATCCAAATGGAGGTAGAGAAGTTATGAATTTGAGGTAAACTGTTAAATTTTTTGTAAGTGAATTGAAAAATCTATCACTTGTTATCCACACACAAAAAATAGGAAATTTTTTGGGAGAAAGGAGTTTGCCTCGATCAACCCCCTATTTAGGAATTAACTTTGAAATTGAATTAAAATTGCATGAAAGGAAAGGAAGCATGTTTTTAGTAGCAGAGGCTTGATTAGTGTATTATACCTTGATAGTGCAAGTGCTTCTTGAAATATGATCACAAGTGTTGATACAATAGCATGACTATGCAAAGACCTAAAAAGAAATCACAAAAGATATGCTTTCATAATTATGGCTAGGCTTGACAACATGATGAGATAAATTTTTTGAATGCTTGACTATGCTTGAATGCTCCTTGAATTCTTGATTGCTTGTGTCTTGATCAAATCCTTGTGAATTAATAGATATGGATGAGATCAAATTCTTGTGAATTAATCCAAAAATGAGGGAGGTAGCCTTGTATTTGTACCCTAGTTAACCATTTTGGAGAACACAACTCAAAGGAGGATGATACAAAATTGGAATCGTGCCTAAAATCAAATGACCTCTATCTAGATTAAATTTGGTCCCAATATCTATTGTAAGGGGTACCTCCCAAGTTAGGGGGAAACTTGGGTCACCCCTTACATCTTTGGCTGCCCTTTACGAGCCAATAAGGGCTCAAATTTGAATCGAGGGTATATTGACACATGGACACTCAAAACATGTGTAGAATCACTATGTGATAATTGGAAATGTACAAAAGATCGCTCATAGTGAAATAGGGCATATTCACACAAGAGTAATGATTGAATGAAATAACTAAGGAAAAAACACCTATAATTAAGGGCTCACATTATTAAATTGAGAGAAAAGATTTAAATGCATAATAAAAGTCCTATAATTCATAGAAAAATGAACACACACCAAAATGGGTATTACACAAGCATGGGAATTGACACATTAGGTAGTGTGTACAATTTTTGATGCTACATTTAGCCCCCACTTTAGTGAGAGTATGTAAGTCTACACTCATGCACAGTAAAGTAGAAGAAAGAAATATGGTAGAGAAGAGATGAGATCATGTGAAATAATTAAAGAGGTAAGACATCTCTAAGTTCAAGGGAAGCCCCCAAACAAAGGATCTTAACTCACACAACATATGCAAGGGTACACAAAATAAAAAGAAAAAGACAAAAGACAAAAAGAAAAAAGATACAACACAAGGGGTTAGTACTAAAAATAAAGGCTCCAAATCAACTAGTTGAAGAGACCTTGATGAACCAAATGTCTCAACCAATAGTATCATGCTCAAAATTCTATTGAAATATAAAAAGTGGTCCTATAAGAAGAGAAAGAGCACAAATTAAATATAAGATGGGATTCCATGATCCAACCCACTAACAAAGCTATGAGAAGGAAACCATAGATGCCGCAAGCTAGAAAGATGCATAATTCTAGGTGATCCATGAGAGAAAGAGTGGAAAGAGTAGTAAATAATCTATCAAGATGTGTTATTCTAGTTCCACTCATACAAAAGAGGAGATTAGTATAAATACGGAATTGATAGTCTAGCAAGTCGTGTTATGCTAGTCAACCCATCCAAGGATAACCAAGTAAAGCATTGTTCACAATAAAATCTATTGTATAGTACCAAAAGATCCAAGGAAATAATTTTATCCAAGAAAATATGGAAAATAATACATAGGGGCATAAAAGGATAACCCTAAGGAAAAACATTGTCTCCTTAGGAATCAACTAATTAATGCTCAGGGGAAGAAAATTGTTCAAATTCGAAGACAAAAATCTAACAGTGACATGAAAATATAACCAATAATGCAAAGGAAAAAATATACAAAAGTAGAACAAGAAGACACAAATTTAATTTGGTTCACCCAATTTTGGGCTACATCCACCAAAGAAAGAGTCCAATATTATTATCCAGTAATTTCAACTGATTATAACCAGTGATCCCTTGCAGCTCAATACCATTGCTAATGATACAATACTTCTTCCCTCTAACAAGCCATAACCCTAAAAATTTCTTGATGAGTCAACCGAGGGAAATGTTTGACGATTCAACCTAGGGAAATCGTTGATGATAACCCAAAAAATGTTTGACGAGTTAACATAAACCCCATGAATTATAGAAAAAGTGTATAGTACTTTCCTATTCAGTCATCACAAACCAACAATCTCCCACTTGGGGAATGATCAGGCTTCACACTAAATAATCTCAAACTTAGAGACTTTTCTTATAGAAATACCGCTACCCCTATAGCTCCCACTGAAAGAAACACCATGGACTCTGTTGTTGTGTTTTATTTTTTAGTCATGAAGACCAAACAAAGCTTAAGAGGAGTTCAACTTCTCCCTTGTCACTACCTTTGTAAAGATATCCCCTGGATTTTCATCTGTATGTATCTTTTCTATCCTTAACCGTCCATCATCAAATACGGACCGAATGAAGTGATACCTCAACTATATGTGGTTTGTCTTTGAATGCAAGGAAAAATTATTGGCAAGATGAATGACACCCTAGCTATCTATAAAAAAATAATTGTTAACCTGTGTTTTGCCCAATTCTTCTATAAAGGATTGTATCCATATCATCTCCTTACTTTCCTTTGTTGTAGCTACACACTCTACCTATGTGATGGATAAAGCAACCACCTTTTGTAACCTAGAGATCCAACTCATTGTTGTGCCACTAACAGTAAAAATATATCCTATTGTATTACACCTGGTATCAATGTCTCCTACCAAATCTGAGTCTACATAGCCTTTTAAATTAGTACTGGAGCCCCCAAAAAATAAATTTTTTTGGATGTACCTCTTAAGTATCTGAGAATCCATTTTACTGCATTCTAATGCTCAACTCCAAGATGACTCATCTACCTACTAATAAATCTTATTGCATGTGCAATATTAGGTATAGTGCATACCATGACATACATTAAACTTCCTACAACTCAAGAATAGGGTACCTTGGACATTTTTTCCTCCTCCTCTTGTGTCTTGGGACACATCTTCTTAGTCAATTTCAAATGACTAGGCAAATGTGTACTGACAACTTTTGCATTCTCCATTGAGAATGTCTTCATCTCTTTTTCAACATAATCAACCTAAGATAGAGTCAATTTTTTGGTCTACCTATCTCTACAAATTTTCATACCAAGGATTTTTTTTTCTGCCCACAAATACTTCATAGAAATTTATTTTGCTAACTATTGTTTTAACTCTCTTACGTGATCCATTTTAGACCCATCTACAAGCATGTCACCAACATGTAAACATAAAATAATGGTGCTATCATTATCCAACTGCTTAAAATAAACACAATGGTCAGAATGAAACTCGATGAAGTTGTGCTCGACCATAAAACTATCAAATTTTAAATACCATTGCCGAGGTGCTTATTTCAAGCCATATGAAATATTCTATAATCTACACACAAAATCCTCCTTACCTGTGACCTCAAATCCTTGTGGTTTTTCCATATATATCTCCTCCTCCAAATCACCATAGAGAAAGGCAATTTTCAAATCTAGTTTTTCCAAATGCAAATCTTCGGCAACCACAATACTTAAAACAATACGAATAGAAGTCATTTTTTACTGTTAGAGAAAATATATCATCAAAATCAATGCCCTTTTTCTATGCAAATCCCTTTACAACTAATCTAGATTTAAATATTTTCTTACCTCCATCCTCCTCTTTCCGCCTATAAACCCATTTGTTTTGTAAAGCCTTTTTACCTATAGGCAACTTGCACAATTCCTAGGTTTGATTTTTCAACAAGGATTCCATTTCTCCTATCATTAAATCCTCCCACTGAACCTTGGTATCCAGCTCCATAGCTTCATCATAACATTCTAGTTCACCAACATCAGTCAATAAAATAGAATACAAAGAAGGAGAAAACCTGTTAGGAGGTCTAGTTAGCCTTGAAGATCATCTAACATTCACTAGAGTTTGTGGTATTTTTTGTTGTTGTAGATCATTAGGAACCAATGGAACATCATCTTTAAGAGTATCATCAAACACTACATAATCATTTTCTTGCTTCTCATGCTGCCGCAACTGATCTTTGTACATCACTTTCTCATTGAATATGACATCCCTACTCACAATTTTATGATTCTCAAAATCCCAAAGTCTAGAATCTAACTCATTAATTCCATATCCAAAAAATATACTTTTATTATTTATTTAGCATCTAGCTTGGTTCTATTTTTAGAATCTATATGAGCAAATGCTTCACAACCAAAGGTTCTGAGAAAAGAATAACTCGCCTTCTTACCCACCCATGCTTCCTTTAGAATACCACAACCCAAAGGAGTAGAGGGACCTCTATTAATTAAATAAAAACAAATGTTTACAACCTTTTCCCACATGTTTAAGGGTATCCCAACATACAACATCTTAGTCCTTGCACACTCCATTATTGTCCTATTCATGCAATCAACCAATCAATTTTCTTGTGGAGTCCTTGGAACTATTTTCCGCCAACGAATACCTTTAGAGGAACAATAATATTCAAATTATTTTTTGCAATACTCACCACCATTATCAGATCTGAGACATTTTAGTCTTTTACCAGTCTCATTCTCAACCAAGCTTTTCCATTTTTTAAAAGTTTCAAAAACATCAAATTTTTTCCCGAGGAAATAAATTCATACTTTCCTAGTTACATCATCGATGAATGCTATATAATACACAGAGCCACCAAGGGAAGATACCTGAGCTGGTCCCCATACATCTATATGCATAAGCTCCAATTTCTCATCTTTCTTTTCCTTCCCACCCTTCAGAAAACTAACTCTCTTTTATTTTCCATACACACAACTTTCATAGAAATCCATATTGACACATTTTAGACCTCGTAAGACTTTATTTGAATGAAGTGATTTTATACATTTTTCACTCATGTGTCCAAGTATATTGTGCCATAGTGGTGTTTTAGAATCCACAACGATTGTTTCATGTTCTACCTACTCAACTGCAACAACTGTTCCTGAACATTGACTTTTCTCTGTAACAATTAAAGTAGAAGGAACAATATGACCTCAAATATATAATGTGCCTACTTTCACACATTTTTCTACTACCAATGAACCTTTTGAAACCTTCCAATTTTTATCATTAAAAGTAACTCTGCAACCTTCATCACCTAGCTGCCCTACTGAAATTAAATTCCTACTCAGTCTTGGAATGTGCCTTACCTCTTGTAGTAACCAATGATTCCCATTGTGCAACTTAACCTTAATTCTTCAATTCCTAAAAATCTGACAAGGTTCATTATCTCCCAAATAAACCAGCCCAAAATTCCCTTGGACATAATCAAGAAAATAAATTCTATGGGGCATAGCATGAAATGAGGCCTGTGAATCTAGAACCCATGAATCATCAACATTTTCAAGGGAAAGAAGCAAAACATCCTCTTCAGATTTATTACTTACCATATTTTCCTCCTTATTACCTTCTTGTTTGTCTCCTTTATTCTTTCAAAACCAGCAATCTTTCTTCCTATGACCTGGTTTCCCATAGTACTTACAATCATTTGGTCCTCTAGATTGAGACCTCTTACCCTTTGATTTTACTCATGATTTTCCACGGCTTCCAAAATAATTTCCTCTCTCCTTTGGTGAGCTTCTACTTTCTGCATTAAAAACACTACTTGATGTAGATCCACCTAATCTTTTCCTATGAATTTCCTCACTCAGGATAACACCAACAACATCATCAAATTTTAGGGTATTTGAACCAGAAACAACGTTACTAACAGCCATTCCATATTTCAATCAAAGAACACAAAATCAAAAGAGCCCTAATTTATTAATCAAAATTGACATTAACATAATATAATTGAATGGTAACTGTATTGAACTCATTTAAATGATCAAAAACTAACCCACCTTCTACCATTTTCATATTAAATAAACACTTCATAAGAAATACCTTATTCGAAGCATAAGGCTTTTCATATATATTCACTAGGATTTCCATCAACTCTTTAGTTGACTTCACTTTTGTAATATTAAATGCTACTGATTGTGCCAGGAATAAACAAATACTACCAAGTGCCTTTCTATTGAAAATATCCCAATCCTCCTGAGACAGTTGCGAATTTATTTCTTATTCATTCCAAAAGCCGCCATAAATCCTTCTGATAGAGATAGTCCTCCATCTTCATTTTCCATAACTCAAAGGTCTACCCATTAAACTTCTCAACCATCAACTTACCCTTGTCTTCCATTACTCCCACTCAACCATGATACTCCCACTCAACCGTGAGACCTTCCTATAGAGGATAACTAAAAACAACCCACTCTGATACCACTTGTTAGGATTAGAAGACAAAAAACTAACAGTTACATGCAAATATAGCCAACAATACAAAGGAAAAAAAACACATGTAAGTAGAACAAGAAGACATAGATTTAACATGGTTCACCCAATCTTGGGCTACATCCACAAAATAGAGAGTCCAATATTATTATCCAGTAATTTCAACTGATTACAACTAGCGATCCCTTGCAGCTCAATACCACTGCAAATGCTACAATACTTCTTCCCTCTAACAATCCACAACCCTAACACCATGTTTCTTATATAAAAATCCTAACCCTAAAAATTTCTTGATGGGTCAACCTAGGGAAATTCTTGATGAGTCAACTTAGGGAAATGGTTGATGAGTCAACCCAAAAAATGTTTGACAAGTTAACCCCGAACCCACAAATTGCAGAAACGTGTACACTACTTGTCTGATTAGTCACCACAAACCAAAAACAATAATGCATATGGGAGTAAAATAATGCAATGGGGGCATAAAAGGATGAACCTAAGGAAATCATTTTATCCTTAGGAAAACCTTTACATAATACACAAGGAGGCCACATATATTTCCTTGGTGTTGAAGGTGGGTATCCTTGTTCTTCTTTTCCTTAAGATTTGATCATCGCTTTTTGTTTCCATATTAACAAAAATGAGTAAATGATGAGTAAAGGGATCATTAGGAGGAAGAGATCTTTGTTTGAAGACATCTACCTCTAAAAGGACTTCTTGAACAAAAATAACATCTTTTAAAAAGAGGGGGAAGGAGAAAAAGAATTCACCTTTTAGCCCCCTATTGCTAGGTAGGAAAGATGGATTCTTGACTAAGGATGACATACTTTAATCCCCAAAGTAAGGAAATTTGTATAAATGGACATGATTTTGTAAATAAGGAAGAGGTTGTGATCAAGCATACACACCTCTTGTATAAGAGAGAATCCCCAATCAAGACAATCAATTCCTTGTAAGAAAAGATGTTACATAATAAACAAATGTCACTCATCTAAGGAAACTAGATCCTTAGAAAGAAAAATAGTTTGAAAATAAATGCCTTGCCCCCCAAGTGTAAAAGGAAAGGGAAATAATAAAATATTATGCATTATAAGTGAAAGATCAATTATAATATACATACACTTCCAAGCAAGGAAGATAACATAAACAAGAATGAAAATTCTTGTGCAAAAAAACACAAGACCCTACAAGCAAGGACATCATGTCATAACAGATATAAATCAATAAAGAGATAATGGATCCTTTAGAAGGATAAAGAAAAGATAAACCTTTCCCACCAATAATAAAGACAAGGAAAGAGACCTATTATGTTGCTCACAAGGGAAGATTGAAAAGTAGAGCACAGCACCATGCAAAACAAAGAGCCTCCAATGAATTAAGCTACTAAGATCACATGGTGTAGAGAAACGTAATAAGAAAAGGGAATGCTAAGGAACTATGTTTAGAGTACCAATATAAAAAAATTGTTTCATTTGTATGTTGACTTGATGATGTGAGTGAGAAGGATAAGTAGTTTTTTTTGTCTTATGTTTTCCTTTTTATAAGAAAAAAGTGAAAGGATTGGGAGTAATTTTTTCTTGAGTTGTGAATCCAAAGATATCTCTAGCATGTTGCGAAGGAGAAGAATATATAGGGACTTGTTCCATCTTTACAAGATCTTTTCCACTATAGCCTTGTTTAGTAATCATGTTATGGACAAAGTCATAATCTATATTTGATTTGAGAGGTGGAAGGTGTTCATAAGGAAGGTTATGGAAATGTATATTGTAGGGATGGATAGTAAGAGGATTTATCTCTATAGGGAGATAATTAATCCTATCAAAATTATCCACATCCACTTTAGGAGATTAAGAAGAATTTTTCTCATGTAGGTATTCATCTTCACTCAATGGTATTTAAGGAGATAGCTCATGAATAGAAAATGCATAAAATCATCTTGTCTCAATATATGTTGATGATTATGATAGAATGGAGCAGGAGAAGGAGGATCTAGAGAAGTACTAAAATTAACTTGCTTAGTATATTGAACCAAGGTACCTTTGTGATGAGGGGGTTTACTACTCTCAAATATTGAACTAGTAGGAGTTTGATTGTTGTCTTTATTGACAAAAAGATATTATAGGAGAGGTACAAGTGTGAAACATCAATACTTTGTCTATGGGGGATGTGTCATTTGGGTGTAGAAAAGGTAGTTTCATTAAGAGAGGTAATATTTGTTAGATTAATAAGTTAATTCACTTATTAATTAAATCATTTGATTTAATTATTAAGTCACTTATTATCTCTAGTTTACTTAAGCTAAACTTTAGGCATATAATAATTAATTCTTTTATTAATTATTATCATGCAACCTAGGTTTCCCTTTTCAGGGTTTTGATCACCTTTTATAAGGTTTGATCTCTTTGTTTTTGTTAATCAATTCTGATTGATCTTGAATTATCTTGTATTCTGTATTCTATTATTGAATCAATTGAGGATTTTTCCTCTTTCACATATCTGTTGTTGCCGGCCTCCATAACTTTTGCTTTTCTCTTTCTATGACAGGTGTTTGCACGCAGGTGATCCTTGGGAGCTATACGGTTGAGTTTTTCATCAACTCCAATATGATATCAGAGTTCTAGATCTTCATGCCCCTGTTCTCTTTATGAGAGATTTGGCCTTGTTCTTTAGATCTGTATGGTGATTGTAATTAGACTAGAATTGGCATTATCTAATTCCAGATAATGCCGAATTCAATGTTTGGGTCCATGAATAAAAATGGAATTGGAATTATGAAATTCTCATTTTGCTCCAAAATGGGCATATCAATCTTCCACCTAAATAGGTGGAATTAGAATTTCAATTCCAATTCCAATTTTTACAAAAGAAAATTTAATATCTCGTCGGATCCGTGACATGATAGATGTCTAAATGTGTGTGTGTATATGTGTATATATAAACAAATGTGTGCATATGTGCATATGTATGTATATATATACAAATGTGTATATATGTGTATATATGTGTAAATGTGTAAATGTGTATGTGTAAATATGTATATATACACAAATGTGTGTATATGTGTAAATATGTATATGTACACAAATGTGTGTATATGTGTATATGTGTAAATATGTATATATACACAAATGTGTGTATATGTATATATGTGTATAGGTGTAAATATGTATATATACACAAATGTGTGTATATTTATATATGTGTATAGGTGTAAATATGTATATATACACAAATGTGTATATGTGTATATATGTGTAAATATGTATATATACACAAATGTGTATATATATACACACACACACACACAAATGTGTGTATATGAGTGTATATGTGTAAATATCTATATGTATCATCTTAAAATGGAAGCACTTTCATTTTGGTAGGTTTAGCACCCTTGTGTAGTACACTTGCATATTAGATTTGCATTTAGGATGCATCTACACTTGATTATGAATTTCTAGGTGAAATTAGGGTTAGGTTCCCATGGGTCCTCCTTAAATTCCCTCTTTGTGGCTTTATTTTTAGGTAGAAACTATGTACTATCTCTCCTAATCTTCATCATACCTCCTCTATGGCCTTTGTGCCTCTATTCAACATTTTGGTGTGTTTTCTCACCTTCCTAGGTCCTCGGCTGACCTGGGAATCCTGCAAACTTCTCAAGGTGACTTGCCTAAAACCTCAAGTTAGGGTTGAAGTTGATTCTGACCTAGGTTAGATTTGAGTTCGACCTTGACCTAGGTCAAGGTCAAGGTCAACTTTGACCTCTGTCGGGTGTTGGTCCCCGCTTTCAGATCTAAAGCTTATCAGGGTTCTAAACTTAAAAATAGGTCCTCGGGTTTGGATGCTGAAGTATTTTCTCTGATATTCAAATTAATACATCCCCTCCTTGGTTGGTGATTGTAATTGGACCATAGCTCAAGGCAAAATTTGAATTTGGGTCCCTTGCATTGCCCTAGGAGGTCTATATTAAGATCTCTATATAAACACTCTCGTTTGCCTTCATTTCTACATGAAACAAAATTGTGAGATGACATGATGCAATTATGATTATGACATGATGATGATGCAAGAAAGAAAGAGGATGATATAGAAGGAAAATATATGATGATGCCTTAATATATACAAGCATTTTGTGGACAAGCTATTATGGATCTTCTTTGGAGCAAGAGAGAGTTCTTCCTTCCTTCTTCTTGGATCCACCATTTTCAACATTCAAGCATTCAAAAGATACTATCATGGGGTAGCAATCACAGATTGTGAGTTTGGTAGGAATACTCTAGCCTTGGGGGCTTGGTATGATTTCTTTATCATATTCAAATCTATGCATTTCTTTCTCATTTTTAATTCATGTTAGGGTTCTAATCTACAGAATTAGATCTTGACATTACACATTCAATGCTCTTCCTAAGAGCAACACACACACACACACACATATTCTAATATATTTGGCTATTCGTGGAGGTGGAGACCACCAAAATAGGGGTTTTACTAAGGAAAAAACCTATATAGCCACCCCAAAACCCCTTTTTCAGATATTTGCAAGTGTTGTTTCAGGAGTTATAGGTTTGGAATAGCAAGTTGGAGTACAGATTTGGATACCCTTTTCAGAAAACTATCAGGATCCAGAAATAGATTCTCTGTCAGAGGTTTTGGAGGTCGATTATGCCCTAGGTTGGAATTGGAAATTTTGGGTCAATGGTGGTGATGTTGACTTGAGAGTCAAAATCAGAACTGTGTCGGAGCAGAAAAATATTTCTAGGTTTTGTTTGTCTTGATGTTTTTGTTCTAGATCCGGTCTTAAATTTTCTATAAACTCAACACAGGCATCAAAAAAGGGTATTTCCATATCTTTGATGATATGAGGTAGGTATTTTACTCGATTATTCTTTGCAAGTGTTTTCAAGCTTTACATTCCTTACATAAAAATTAAATGTAAATGGTTGAATATGGCATAGGGTCTCTTTCATATACAAATCTCTATTGTGCAAACCCTATCTAGAAGACCATCCAAATTTACCCATTTACATTTTGGTGAACCCACGATAGAGAACTCTTTATTTTTGGTGTTAGATTTACATGTTATGTTAGATCTTCCATAAATCTAATGAATCTAGAAGTAGGTTTTGTTTTATGCTCTTGCATTTATATTCCAAAAATATATTAAAATTACAAAATTTCTCTAAAAACACAAAAACATTTACATGCTTGTAATTTTATTTTGTGTTCAACATGTATGACTTTTGTTTTGAATACTTTGATGAGGCTTTTGTTGCACAAGAGGATAGATCCGTTAATGAGGTACATGGAAGTGAACATGAAAATGGTTCAAATGAGATCTCTATGGATCCTATTCCTATTTCATCCTGCTCCACAACTTCTCCAATTGACCTTTACCATAGGATGTGTGCATGGTTACCTTCATATTCCTCTATTTGCAACATTGAGGCACCTAGAATATTATTCCCTAAACCTTTGATGACAGTAAAAGGATGTCCTTGAATAACTATTAAGGGTAAACCTAAAGATCCTTTGGATTTATTTGACAACATAGATTCCGTTTCACATGCTTATCGCACATGAAATAATCCTCAACCTATTGTCCTAGCTTCTTTACCTCCTTCTCAAACCGTTCTTCCTCAAGCACCTAGGTTACCTTATTCCTCTAAGGAGTATTACTTAGTTGAGCAATTACGCGCTACTCTAGCTAAGATATCTTTATGGGAATTGCTTCAAAATTCTCCTACATATCATGAGGCATTGCAAAAATCTTTATCTATTCTTCCTGCTTCGCCTCCCAATCAAGAGAATATTAATTCATTTTTGGAGTGCATGCATACTATGCCTTCTATACCTCCTATTTTGTTTACCGATGATGATTTACCTTCTGTTGAGGTGTAGAATCAATATGATGCTCTTATGGTTGATGTTTCTATCAATCAAAGTATCATTCGTAGAACATTAATTTACAATGAATCTGGGCTTAATGTTTGTAGCATGGATATGATTAAGGCAATCAAGGCCGATCTTTCAACCATTCAACCGGATAATATCCCTATTCAAAGATTTGATAACATTGCAAAGAAAACTTTGGGTATTATTACGCTACCTATTAAGGTTGGTCCAGTTCTTCTCAACACACCTATTCATGTTATGCTTGGACCTCTCAATTATAACCTTTTGTTAGGAAGACCATGGTTACATTCTATGCATGTAGTTCCTTCTACTCTTCATCGTAAGGTTAAGTTCATTTATAACAATCTAATGTATACACTTCATGTAGATGATGCGCCAAACCCTTGCCTAAATGCAGAATATGCTAAGGTTTCTAAACCTATACAACCAAGTAAGGAACCTGAGCAATCGCCTGAAGTTAAACAAGTTGAAGCTCCACCTTCTTCTTTGATGAGAGATGATTGGGGAACATTGGATTTTAATCCTTCTTTTATGGGAGAATATAAAGTTTTTGATTTAGAGTTTATGAAAGAGAAAAGTGGGTTTGAAAAACAAGTTTTTACTCCTCTACTTTCTGAGGAATTAAAAAGTAACTTTGTTGCTGCTTCACTTGAAGAAACAATTGAGACAATAAAACTAGATTTCTATGACATTGTGACATATGCCACTCTTTTAACTCAATCTGATATGGCTGATAGATATGGTTTTGGTTATCCTCTACTGAAGAAATCAGGATTCAACGGAAAAGGATGTGGTAAATATGAACAAGGTATACATGTGCCCTTGGACAATGAAGTTTATGATTATACTTATGGGTTAGGATTAAATCCTTATAAACAACCATCATCTTTTCCTCTTAATGTCAATCATATATGTGGTGGACATTTTAAGTTGGTTAATCCGCTTCTCCTTGACATGGATCAAAAACCTAGTTTGGATATTTTTCCTGAGGATGAAGCCTTGGCTGATTTTTTAGGGGCTTATCAAGATCTACCTATGTTTCATCATAAAAGAAGAAATAATTATTGTCTGAATAATGAATCCTATTTTGGAGAACATGATGAAAAATATATTTCTCCTTTTCCAATGGATTCTCCCATGCAAAGTAATTTATTAATAACTGAGACTATTGAAGTTCAGGTAGATGTGAATGACTCTGAAAAAACAATCAAAATTGGGAAGTGTTTGAATCAAGATGAACATGATAAGTTGTTTTCCCTCTTACTTGAATATAAGGATATATTTTCTTGGAAATATTCGGATATGATAGGTATAGATCCTAAGATTGTTACTCACAATATTGTTCTCAAACCCAATGCTAAACCCATGAAACAGAAAATATGAAAGATGAATCCAGGCATTGCTTTATTAGTTAAAGATGAAATTGAAAAATTATTAGGTGCAGGGTTCATCCGCTCTATTGATTACTCTGAATGGATTTCCAATATTATGGTTATTTCTAAAGGAGAAAATACGTTAAGGATGTGCACTGATTTTCAAGATTTAAATAATGCATCCTTAAAAGATGATTTCTCGTTACCTAATATTGATATGATTGTGGATTCGACAATAGGTCATGCTTTATTATCTTTTATGGATGGTTTTTTGGGTTATAATCAAATATTTATTCCTATTGAAGATCAACTTAAGACCGCATTTATAACACCTTGGGGAACATTTTGTTTGGTCATGATGCTCTTTGGATTAAGAAATGCGGGAGCAACTTATCAATGCATTATGACTTTGATTTTTCATGATTACATTCATAAGATTTTGGAAGATTATGTGGATGATATCTTGGAAAAATCTATACAAAGAGAGGATCATGTTTTTATTTTAAGGAAAATATTTGAAATAATTAGGAGTTATAATATGAGATTGAATCCTAAGAAATAAGCCTTTGGAGTTGATTCTGGTAAATTATTAGGATTTATAATCTCTAAGCAAGGCATAGAGGTTGACACTAAAAAGATTGATGCTATTGTTAACATGCCTCCTCCTAAGAATATTTCTCAATTACGTAGTTTACAAGGAAAAATACAAGCTATTCATTGCTTTTTTTCTAACTTAGTCGATAGAACTGTTCCTTTCACTTCCTTGATTAGAAAAGATACCACTTTTTCTTGGAACCAGGAACGTAAACAATCCTTTGAGAAATTTAAGGAGTATCTTGCAACCTTCTCAATTCAATAAACCCTTTTATCTATATAATTACACTACTTCCAATGCCTTGAGTGTGTTGTTGGCCCAACATGATAGTGAAGGTAAGGAAATGATAAGAATGAGAACACTGAGAGGGGGGTGAATCAGTGTTCAACAATTAATAACACTTCAACAACTTGAAACTTCTCCCAATAGAATAGATAAAAGAATTAATAAAAAAAGTACATGAACCATAACACATAATAGAAGATATGTTTATAGAAAACCTTGGCTAGAGGAAAACCCTAGTGGGAATTAGTACCCACAAATAATTGCACTAGTCTTATGAACTTGTTAGAGTTCCTTTGCCCTGTTAGGAGCAGTCATTACAATGCTGAGTACAATGACTCTGATAGGAGTCTTACAAACCCTGTTAAAGGTGGATGACACACTGCCAAAGCTCACTGCTTAATAAGAAGAAGGCTACAACCTTCTGATAACAGATACACACAATATCTAAAAGGTGAACTGTTGTTTATGACACTGTTATCTGATCAGTTCCTTTTGTGCACTGATGCTCTAACCTCTAGTAGAGTTCTATCTCACACTGGTTGAATACATATTTATCTTCTATATATATATATATATATATATATATATATCTTCTTCTATTATTCATATGTCCATCATATCAATACAAAAATGCATGTCAAGTATATATACATTCCTTAATAGACGCGACCGAAACTAGGATTGAGTCGGCCCAAAATCAACATACACAAGGCTTCCAAATTAATATTCTCAAGCGTGTTTACATGAATGATAATAACATGATTAAAAACATATTATGATAGGTGCATAGCCATTACAAAATAAATTAATACACGCTAAACAAAAACTATAGTCGGATCCATGCTTTGTTCTGCTAAACTGCTAGTGACACTTAGACTTGCTGTAACTTCACCATACTGACATATCTAAACATGCACGTATAGACTTAGCATAAAAATGTATCAAAAATATTATATCCAAAGGTGCATACCATGACTCAACCATACTCATGTGTGTTGGTGCTCCGATCAACGTGTATATCTCTATCTGCACTGTCTTCTATACTTAGCCAAATTATGATCTTCAAAGTTTATGAGTTGACTGTCAAAAATCTATATGACTTTGTTTCCATAATGAAAACACAAAACTAGTCATATAAACATAGTAAAGTCAACTTGCCAGTAGTCTCCCCCTTTGTCATTAATGGAAACAAAGTAATGTGGCCAAGTTACTAAACGTTGACTTATCACAAAAAAATGCAATTATACTGATATAATAGTCTCACATATCTTCAGCTATATACACTACTCTCCTTCATAAACTATACTCCCCCTTTGACATTAATGACAAAGGTACCAAAAAATTAAATTATCTAAGTACTTACTTACAGTACACATCTGGATATGCAATCTGAAGGTTTTTGACTTCTTGCTACCAAAACACCTTGAGTGCATCTACAATCTGAAGATGGGAGCATAATGCATAGGTGAGTTTCTCCATCTTTATCAGATCCATACAGGGGCCTTGATCATATGTAGCAATAGTTGCATCAATATGCCTGATATTTTGATTCAGTACATCTAAGGAGGGCTCAAGTGCATTTCTTAGCCGTGTTTTTCTTTCCCTTATCTTGGTAATCTCTATCTTGGCTTTCACAATTTTATCTAACTTCCCTTGGTAGATGTTGTTAAAAAAATTGATGTCTTGAGAAGGGTCTTCAAATGATTTCCTTACAACTTTAATCAAGATGTTTGCTTCCTCAATCTTCTTGGTATGTTCTGAAGTGAGTTTATCTTTCTCTATGCAGTTAGCTATCAATTTTATGCCTTGTTTTGCTAACTCTTTCAAAATTGCTTGACCAATATAAAGTGAATTTATATCTAATGAGAAACTCTTTATTAACTCATCCAGCCTTTCCTTATTGTACTTTTCTTCTGCAATTTTCGTTGTTGAGTCTACTAGACTTGTAAAATTTTCTTTAAAGCTTGAAAAATACTATTGACATCATTAACTGATTGAATATTTATCAATTTCTTGTCTGTAGGTACTAATTTGTTTAAAATGCTGACTAATTCAAGAAAGAGAGGATTTCTCATGACTTTCTTTTATTTTGCTTTCTCCATAGCCAATACACTTATCTTGATCAGATCTTCTTCTCCCCATGGATCTAGGCTTGTTGTATCAGGGGTCAAACTTGACAACAATGAAATAGATGGCTTGGTAGAAGGAGTAAAGATTGCATTCTAACTTACATCCATATATTCACTCTTCACTAGGATCTCAATGGAGGGTGACACATTATATTTATCTTATTTTCCAATTACCTATCCTGAAGTGTCATTAATTGGGATTTCATCTTCCTGCAAAGAGGTTTTATCACTACATAAAATCTTAGCTTCTTCAGTACTCACAAAGGCTTCTTCAAACTTATTCAAATCATTATCTAAGGCTGACATGGTTAGCACAACATCATTTATCATAATAGTTTCATCTGTGTCTTTAATTGTATCAAAGTGTGATGAAACTTTAGGTGCAGAATCTTATAGACCTGTAATAAGCACATTAGGGATCTTTGATTCTTTTCCTTGCTTGGACAGAACTAGACTAACTTTGGTTATAGGCACAGTTGAAGGGTACATGTGTTTGTCCAGAAACACTTGCTCAAATTCTTTTTTTGTCTCCTTTGCAACCAACTCATACTCTTTATTCATTATGTGTAGAGTTCTAGTCTTTGATCTCAGATGAGGCTTTACCAAATCCAATAGTATCAACTTCTCATCAAGTGAACAAACAATAAGGAGGTCATCTAATGTCTTCTCTCTAATCCTCATGTCCTCTTCTAAAGCTTGTCTTTTCAATGAGTCAAGTATGATCCATATTTTATCTGGGATGACTGTCTTAAGTTCCAAAACTAACCTTTTGAACTTAATCATATGTGTGATAATCATAGAATGTATTTCTGATTTATTAATCTCTTGGTACTTATCATAGACATTGGAAATTGAATCTAACCTTCCTTCATCAATGATTCTAGTTCTCATAATTTCAAAACTAGGTCTGATTCCTACCTCAGGAGGTGCTTGAGTATTCTTTACTTTGCTTTGAGTTGTCCTTGAGGATGGGTGGCTTGTACAGATTTGTTTTCTTCTCCTGGTCAGCTTGTTTGACACAGAGGGCGGAGAGGATTCCAAATCAATTGTAGTTGAGGATGTAGATGTGCTCTCTCCAGACTTATTCTTCTTCTTTTTCTGAATGTCATCGAATTTAACTTCAGCAAATGTGTTCTCAAGTTCCTTAGCAATCTTAGCTTCCCTAGCTTTATCTAGGTCTTCTTGGGTGATACCATGAATTTTTAGAATATTAGAGGTAATCCTTGATGCTTTCCTCTTATTTTCTACACTGTACAGGATAGAATCAACTTGTCTTGTCTTTTCTCTATATGTGCCCCATCAAGGTTCATTTGGATCTTTAGGCGCAGATAGAAGGAATTGTGCATATCCTTCCAAAATATGTTCATCTACCTCATAGCCAAGTGGATGAATCCATTTAGTTCTAGGTTCAACTGCTTCCATGCATGTAGAATCTGTTTCCACCATAAAACATATAGTATCCTTGTTTTTGCCAACTATGTTCTCAGGTATCCTGAACCTTTTCTGCATCTTAATTTTGAATGTCTTGATCTCCATATCCATATGATCCTTAAGAGTGCTTTCAGATGTAGCTTTCAATGAAATCTAAGGTAATGTAGGTTTACTTCTGTCTAGGTAGAGGTTAGAAACCTTACCAACAATGTGAAAGTACATGTATATGATTAAAGAACCAAATCTAAATATTTTTCTTTTGTTATGTTATATATCTCTAATGTTCTCTATCAACTGTGCACGCAAGATCTCACAAAGGTTATAGTGAGTGTTATCTTTCACTATCCTTATGGCTGCTAGAAATGTAGCTACAGATACATTGTTTAATCTACTTGCATGCTGAAATTTTTAGCCAAGGATCATAGTAATGAGCTTAATGTCTTTTTATTCTATGGGCTCAATAGTCATGCCGCACTTATCACTCCTAGACTTACATGCCTGTTCAACCTATTTCTTGACATCTTTTCCAGTGGGAAGAAGGGGACCATTTTTAGAGAGTCTAGTCATCTCATGGATGAGATCAGCTGTAAAGTGAATAGGGAATTCACCAATCCAAAATAGATCATCATGAATCCTACTGAGTAAAATCTTAATCCATTTTGATTCATAAAACTCGTGCGCATTCTCATACTCAATAATAGGGTTTCCTGAGAGATGTGAGAGCTCATTCTTGAATGAACAATCAGGGTTAATCATAGATTCCATAAGTGAAATTATGTTGTCTTCACCTACATACTCCTTCTTACAGTAAATGTAAGCACGAATATCTTTGACATGCACAACTCATAATGGAGTCTTGGAAAATTCCCCTTCAACATCATCTAACACTGACTTGAATAGATGATTTTAAAACACATATCTCTTATTTTTAGTGATTTCAAAGACTACTAGAGTTTCCATTACTTACTTGTTGATCACTAAAATAGGGTTCCAAGGAAATTCTAAAATGACGCGTCCAAGCTAGGGTTCCGTTACAACTTCAATTCACTTTTTTGATTAAACAACGACAATCCTTCAACACTTAGATGCTTAAATCTCCTATGCTCTTCAAATTCTTGATATCAAATGTATAAGTGAGGATAATAGATCTTTGGTGACTTATAAATTGAATTTCTTCAATTAATGCTCGTTGTCGTAGTACGAGTTTCAACTGTGAATTTCAAACTCAGTTCTTGTTGTAATTAAAACTGTGTGCTCTTGCATACTGCTTCAATTTTTAACCAAGTGGATAAAATAAAAGGTGCATACTCAAAGGTGAGTTTACCAGCCACGCAGGGGGTTTAGAGCTTGTCTAGCTCCCCCTATGACAAAGAGGTTCATTTATCTAGAAATAGAAGGTGCGTCCATTACGGATGCATCTACCATTTTTTCAACACTGTCATCTTTCTTTACTTCAACCCAAATCTTGTTTGAATCTTCTATAGCTTTCACAAACTTAACTTTTCTAGATTCTTCAAATAGTGAGCCTTGAGACTTACTAGGTCTTTCTTGTTTTTGTGCTCTAGATCTGCAAAACTTTGAGATGTGTCCAACCTTGTTACAAGAGTAACAAATGACTGGAGGCTTGTTGATATGAGTTACCATGCTGCACTATTTAGATGTGTGTCCATTGTAATTGTATATCTGACATGTAATGTTCTGAGAACTTTGTTGTGGTTGATTTCTCTGATTGTATTGAGTATGACTTCTTTGATTTTGTTGTGTCTGATTTCTTTGATTTGATCTACAATGTATAGCTCTATGACCAAATTTATTACATGACTAACAATAGCCATTGAAAGGTCTTACCTCTTTACAATCTCTTGCTATATGTCCTCGCTTTTTACAGGCATAACAAGTTCAGTTGACTGGCTTGCGTTCATCCTTAGGTGGTTCTTCTTTAGTGTGATTTTCAATCTTCTTAGCTTCTGTAGATTCTTCTTGTGCTTTCTTTCTTTCTTGCATTGCATTGATTTGAATTTGTGCTTCATTGTATCCAATACCAGTGGTATCACCTCTTATCTTCTATGCATAAATCTATGATTGTATTAGATCAGAACTTGTGTGTAATTTGTCAATATGATTCTTGACTTCTGTCAACTCAGATTCTATCTTTTTCTTGATGTTCTCCAACTCCAGGATTTTTAGGTTTTTTTGCATAAGTTCTTCATCTAATTGTTTGTTTTCTTTAGTATTTTCTTCAAGAGTTGTCTGGCTATTAGTTATTTGTTCATTCAATTCTTCAATCTAATCCTTCAGAGACATGTTTTCTTCATTCATCTTTTTGACCATTTTTCCCAAATCATTCATAGAACAATCTTTCAAATCTTTTCTCAGTTTCTTAATGAATACTTGTGAGCCATTGACTTTCAATTTTAGTTCTTCATTTTCTTTTTTAGATCTGTCAAGATATTCAAGAGCTGCTTCAAGATTTTTCTTCAGATGTTTCACTTCTGTTGAATCCATGATCTCCTCAAGTGGTTAAACTTCTCTTAGAGGACCAAAGCTCTAATGCCAATTGTTAAGAATGGGAACACTGAGAGGGGGGGGGGGGTGAATCAATGTTCAAAAATTAATAATAATTCAACAACTTGAAACTTATCCCCATATAATAGATAAAAGAATTAATAAAAAAAGAACATGAACCATAAAACATAATACAAGATATGTTTATGGGGAAACCTTGGCCAGAGGAAAACCCTGGTGGGAATTAGTACCCACAAATAATTGCACTAGTCTTATGAACTTATTATAGTTCCTTTTCCCTGTTAGGAGAAGTCATTACAATGCTGAGTACAATGACTCTGTTAGGAGTCTTAAAAACCCTGTTAAAGGTGGATGGCACACTGCCAAAGTTCACTTCTCAATAAGAAGAAAGATACAAACTTCTGATAATAGATACACACAATATCTGAAAGGTGAACTGTTGTTTATGACACTGCTGTCTGATTAGTTCCTTTTGTGCGTTGATGATCTAACCTCTAGTAGAGTTCTATCTCATACTGATTGAATACATATTGCTCTTTTGTATATATATCTTTTTCTATTCTTCATACGTCCATCATATTAATACAAAAATGCATGTCAAGTATATATACATGCCTTAATAGACGTGACTGAAACTAGGACTGAGTCGGCCCAAAATCAACATACACAACGCTTCCAAATTAATTGGCTCAAGCATGTTTACATGAATGATAATAACATGATTACAAACATATTACAATAAGTGCATAGCCATTAAAAAATAAATTAATACACGCTAAACAAAAACTGTAGTCATCTCCATGCTTTGTTCTGTTGAACTGCTAGTGACACTTAGACTTGTTGTAACTTCACCATACTGACATATCTGAACATGCTCGTATAAACTTAGCATAAAAATGTATCCAAAAGCTTATATACAAAGGTGCATACCATGAATCGACCATACTCATGTGCACTAGTGCTCTGATCCATGGGTATATCTCTATCTGCATCATCTTCTATACTTAGCCAAATTATGATCTTCAAAGTTTATGAGCTGACTGTCAAATCGCCATATGAATTTGTTGCCATAATGACAACACAAAAATAGTCATATTAACATAGTAAAGTCAACTTGCCAATAGGAAAGGCCATTGTAATATATTAGTCAAACCTTACTTGATTATGAAACAAGATATACCAATTTGGAAAGACAATGCTTGGCTTTAGTTTATGCTTGTCAAAAACTCAAGCATTACCTGTTGAATGTTGAGGTCAATGTGATTGTTAAATTTGACCCTCTAAAACACATTTTCTCAAAGACTGGTCTCTCTAGCCATTTGCAAAAATGGGTGATGTTACTTACGGAATTCGATCTTAACTTCATTCTTCAAAAGTCAATTAAAGGAAAAGCTTTAACTGATTATTTAGTTGAAGCTCCTTGTCCTCATTCTAATACAAGCATTACCTCAATAGAATTCCCAGATGAGAACATTTTAGCAATTAAGCAGGAAGATGTTGGGACTTATATTTTGATGGTTCTAGATGTAAGACAGGTTCTGGTGTGGGCATTATATTGGTCCCTCCTACAAAGAAACTGATCCCTATGTCGTATAAATTGACCTTTCCTTGTACTAACAATATTGCGGAGTACGAAGCTCTTATAGTTGGTTTACGAGTAGCTTCATCCCTTCATATTCAAAACTTGGGAATCTACAGGGATTCCCAATTTATTGTTGAAAAAATTAAAGGAGGTTATTAGACTAAGAATGATAAAATGATGCAATATAGAGATTTGGCTCTTGGTATTCTTTCACAATTTTCTTCTTATACAATTCAAAATTTACCTAGGAAAGATAATAGACACGCAGATGGGTAAATGCACAATAATCTGTCACCTTTTAGGACAACTTATCAACACAACTGAATTTTAGTATTTCTAACTAAAAATTAATTTTGGCCAAACATATGGTCTAGCTAGATTCATTATAGTTAAGTTAGGTAAGGTTTTTAACTTTTCCAATTGGAAATGTCTATTAAATGCATGTTTTATACCACTCTGAGGCCAATTACCGTAGAAATAAAATTATTTCAGAAAAGTGACGTTTCAATAACTCTAAGAATTTTTAATGATATTTTTTTAAAAATACAAAAATACCCTTTTGTAGAGATCAGAGTCAAGAATAT
>MU223607.1:1032048-1043632 GCA_018584345.1 Thuja plicata
CTGTGGTGTTTTCTAGGGCAGTTCTGGGTGGTTATTTGAGGCTTTGTCCTACAGATTATTGTAAGGGATGCCCATGTGGCTTTTGATATTGTAATTCTAAAGTTTGTAATTCCACATTTGTGGAGCCTATAAGAAGCCAATTTTCTATTCTTGCAAATTTCTGTTGTTTCTTTTTGTTTCTGTCGTGTACTAGTGGTATTAAGGGGAGTCCCCTTCATCATTATGCATTTCAGTGAGATGGATCATTTACCATATGGACACTCTTTCATTCCTATTTTGGAGGCATCCTTCTATCTTTGATTGATCAACTCTTTAGACTTTGATTACAGTATTCTTTTCCTAATCATGTTCCTTTATAGTGGAGGTTCTAATAGTTATTCTTCGACAGTATTTGCAGCTGCATGCTTCAGTGATGTTCTTCATGTTTTTCCTTTATTCCTATCTTCTGGAACTTTCTCTAGTTTGGAGGCTTCTTCAGTCCTTCACTAGTCTCCATCTCTTTTCAGAGAGGGGTTTTTCCCACCCCATTTTCTCCTTTTTCCTCTTTACAAATATTTTTTATACTTGGGTACCTGATTAGGCCATGTTAGCGGGACCCATTTTCCTTCTTTCAGTAGTTGTTTATAGGTTTTTAGCTTCTCCCTAAGTTTATATTAAGGGGGGGGGGGTGTTAGAGTAATAAGTTAATTCACTTATTAATTAGATCATTTGATTTAATTATTAATTCACTTATTATCTCTAGTTTACTTAAGCTAAACTTTAGGCATATAATAATTAATTCTTTTATTAATCATTATCATGCAACCTAGGTTTTCCCTTTTTAGGGTTTTGATAACCTTATATAAGGTTTGATATCTTTGTATTTGTTAATAAATTCTGATTGATCTTGAATCATCTTGAATTCTGTATTCTATTATTGAAACAATTGAGGATATTTGCTCTTTCACAGATTTGTTGTTTCTGGAATCCATAGCTTTTGCTTCTCTCTTTCTGTGATAGGTGTTTGCATGTAGGTGATTCTTGGGAGCTGTAGGGTTGATTTTTTCATCAACTCCAATAATATTATCCTCTTGCTTCTAAATATCCTTATGAGTAAAATGATTTAAGAGAGGGACAAACATAACTCATAAATGCCTCATCCATAGAGGGAATGCCATTGAAATCCATAGAAAGTGTGGTATCACTTGGAGAAATAGCCATGATATATATTGTAAGTTTTCCATTGATGAAGGAGAATGTTGTGCACATTCTATTAAGGTTGTCATTGATGTCAACATACTTCTTGTGACTTGTCATATTATCACTTTGGAATTTCACTGATTTTGTTAATAATGTTTTTGGTCTACGTTGCTCTACGATTAGAGATATGGGCATGAGTTTTTGACATGTTTTGATCTATCATATGTCTCTATATTCAAGTTTTCATGTGTTTTGGTTCTTCCATTAGGTTGTTGCTTGGTTTGGAAGTTCAGTTTTTCAGTTGCTCTTTTTCTTCAAAATAGAACAAGTTATCAGTATATCTGCATTTCTTCGGATGGATGCTTTTGGTCTTTTAATTTTGAGAAAAAGATATGTTATGGATGAAACGTGTGATTTAAAGTTGGTATAAATATTTTTTTTTTATTTTGGTCAACCTATGAAAGAAAAACATATGATATTCTTTAAGGTGAAATATGTAAAGAATTATTATAACTAACTTCTTAGTGATGTGTGTTGGGCTGACTTGTAACATGTTTGATCGATATGTGTGTGTGTGTGTGTTGTATACTTTTTGAAAGAGAGATAGATAAAAATATTTGTGAACATGCAAATGTATATTCATTAATATGTGACCGAGTTAGATGTAAATCGTCGAAGAACAAATGAAATGTGTTAAGTTCATTTTTTTGAGCTTTAAAGGAATTGATTTTATGCATATTTCAAATGCAATTGTAACAGTTCATTTTATCTATCTATTCTACTATGGAAAATGAGCCCTCTGGTAGTGAGCCTTTATTTATTGGACAACGATCCCTCTAATTGTGAGCCTTGCAGTGAGCACTTGTAATATATTATAACTACTTATAACATATTGAGAGTTAACCCTTTTTGTGGTTTTTCCCATTTGGGTTTTCCACAATAAAAATATGGTGTTCTCTTGTGCATGTGATGCCTTTAATTCTATTTCTCATTCAATTACATGTTTCATGGATGCAAATAATAATATTTAAAATGATAATTAAATTGATTTTAAGGGTTTAAGGGAATACTAGTTCCCCCCCATCTTAGTATTTCAACTATTTGACAATATCATCCTTTTGCACAAAATGATCCTCATAGGGGAGGTACATTTTAGGAGAAATATCATCATTTTTCTTTAAAGCCTCTTCCTTAGGAGGGAGATCCTCAAAAGAAGTATTGATAGTGTATTCTTTCACCAAAACGTCCTTAAGGATAGGAGGGTATTTAGGAGAGGGAAAAAGTGATAGAAGGGATGCTAAAACAAGATCACTTCTATGGAATATATGCATCATGAAACTAATCTAATTGAAAATGAAAATAATTTTTCTTTTTCAAATGAAATTATATGCCAAATACCTAAAATACGAGATAAAAGGTGCAATTATAATGTCTTTTCTTACGAATGCAAGTACATGGATGTATCTAAATTTGATAATGTCATACAAAAATCAAATCAAAGACTAAAACTTAGAAGTATGAAATAAGATTTAGATTTACTAAAAATGTAGAGAAATAAATTTATAGAATGGATGGTGAGGAGATCACTAAAAAGGGTAGTCAAACTAGGAATCTCACATCCCAAATCTCTCTCAATACAAAGTCACTCAAGAGCTGAACGAGTGTAAGGGTTTTCCTTCACTATTTAGATTTTTGATTGTGTGATGCAAGATAGAGATCCAGAAGGGTTTTTTTATCATGCAGCGAAAACAATAGACCGAAAAACCAAATTTTGAAACTATATTTGAGAAGCCAACATAAAGACTAACGTATACACAAAGTTTCAACCTAAAATTCTTGTCAAGGGTGACTTAGAGTGTAGGGAGAAACTGAAATTTCCCCTAATGTTGGGAGACACTCTTGATCAACCAAAAGGAGGTAGAGAAGCTATGGATCTAAGGTAGATTGTTAGACTTTCTTGTAACTGAATCCAAAACTCTATCATGTGTTACTTGCACAAAGAAAATGAGAATAATATTGGGATAAAAGGGGTTTTCCTGAGTCAAATCCTTGTTTAGTAATTGACCTTGAAATTTTATCAAAATTTCATGGAAGGAAATGAATCTTGTTTCCAGTAGAAGAGGCTTGATAAGTGTCTTATACCTTGACGATGTAAGTGCTTCTTGAAATGAGATCACAAGTGTTGATGCATTAGCATGTCTCTAAAAAGATCTAAAAGGACATCACAAATGAAATGCTTGCATAATGATTTCTAGGATTTCTACCTAATGCGTAGGGTCCTTCAAATCCATTCAAGATCTGAAATCCATCATGAGATCCAAACAACAACATAGTTCCTTCACTTTCTTAGAGGCATACATATTCATCCACAACATGTTCACTAACCAATCAATATTTATTTGTTGATCCAAAATCATAGATCTGTTAGGAATAGTCCCAAGAGATAACTGAAAGGGGGGGGGGGTGAATCAGTTATCTACAAGATTAAATTCTTTATTCAATTAAGTACAGAATAAAATTAAGCATAAACGCAACAAGATAACACAGAATAGAACACCACAATTTTGGTTACGGGGAAACCAAAAATAGGTAAAAATCTCGGTGGGAATTAGCACCCACAAAGAACTGCACTAGTGTATAATGATCCCTGTTAGAAGATCTTACAACCCTATTACAAGTTGATCTTTACAATGTAATAAGTAAATTGACCTAGCCAAAGGTCAGACCTTGTTAGGAGTCTTTTACAAATAACCCTTTTAGGGGTGAGGACAGACTGTCCAAGAGCACACTGCTCAAATGATGAAGGCTACAACCTTCTGCACAACAGATATACACTATATCTGATATTGAACTGTTAAGTAGACCTGCTGCCTTGATCAGTTCCAGTAAATTATATACACTCTTTGCTTCTTCACATAGATCTTCAACTGATGAATGATATAGCTTTACTGTCCCAATACAGCTAACATTCTGCTCTGCTCTTTTCTACTATTTCTTTATTTTATTCACCCTTGGCGATCACAAATGAGCTCCTATATGTATCTTCCTCAAAATATATGATCATGTCATCTGTAGGAAATTCTTCAACAACTTCCTTGTCAGTTAAACTAAGCACACAACATAATTAGAACTGTGCAACTCAAGATGAGTAGACGCATCGCTTCACATAGTCGGCTCCACCAAATTAATTTAAACTTCACTCACATGATGAAACATGTTAAATTATCTTAACCAAACATTCTGAACTCCCAAATGAACATGAATCCAAACGCGCATATCCCAAAGATAGGCGCAACTGAAGAAACAAAGTAAATATTGTCGGCTCTTAATAAACAATCTTCTGAAACTGTAACTGGAAAATAGATCAACATAACTCAAAGTTAACTACACAACTGAATCTGCGTGTACAAACATAGTATAATGAATATGTCTACAACATAAAAATAACCACGCAAGGCTCCAACATATCCATACTGATAATTACATACAGAACATTGTTGCATACTATATGTTGTCATCAATGACAAACATACAGTCAACTATTTGCACAAAGGAAAACCTCCAACAAGATCATCATTAAACAAGAACATATTTCATTAAAATGATCTTCTATCTCTATACATAACTACATCCAATACCCACCTACAATATTCATAGTAGTTCATTGAACCATGCCAACCAATTCTCTTGCAGTTTTGATAGTCTTTATTATGTTACAATGATAACTTTTTAGCCAGACATTATTTTGAAAATATCTCCAGTGATATTGTCTAAAAATAGGTTTATAAAAACATATCCAAAGATCTAAAAAATCCAATAGTTCAATCAATAGTTATGGTTTCTGCATCGAGACCCATTTTACTGTCATAAGAACTCAGAAATTCATAATCTCTGCCTGCTAAGGCATCAAATATCTACCAAAAAAAAACCAAATAAATCCAAACCAATTGAATATGAAATATTTAAGATAGTTTCATAATATCCAACTTATTAATTTTTCCAATGGTTAAATCATGAGATAATTACAAACCCTTGCCTGCAACTCCATTGAAGAGGGTTTAAACTCATTTTCACCAAAATCATCATAAATTCCTCAACTCTGCATGAAATCGACTCAAACAAAAATAAAATGAAAGGTAACTCACACATATTTCAAATGAATCCCATTATAGGTTTTAAATCTTCCATAACATCCATACCAAACATGGCTACATGACTATTTTTTGAAGATCTAGAAGTTGCAATCACTAAAACATTCATAACTTCTTCCATTCCCAATGAAATCACTCCAAACCAAAACAATAAGGAAGAATGTTTGATATACTATATATATACACTTTATACAACATTTAAAAGTTTTATAGGTCTATACAAGGCTTGGAAACAACAGAAAAATAGTAAAACCAATCAAGATATCAAGGTTTGAATGCACCAAAGTTTACCAAAATATTCTCCTTCCTTCCATTATGATTTAGAACGACCCTTACAATAATTTTATAGCATTTTTTTTATAGTTTACAATTTCCCAACCACTTTTTAGACCAATAATCCTCCCCTTTACAAAATATTAGCAACTAAGCAATTTTTGAAATGTTGCTTTGACAAATTTTATGCAACTTTTGCATTTTAAAACAAATGATCCTCAAACCTTGAGTGAACATTCTTAACACATCCAAATGGATTATAGATGAAATTTTACTACCTTCTTACCCGTCCATGGGTTTATTGACATGATTTGACTATATGGACCAATTAGGACCTCTTAACATGATAGTTTGACAACTTTTCACAAATGGCTTCAAACAACCATTTATATTGATTTGTCATGACTCAAAATACATTAAAAATATCATATGAACTCAAATATTAATGAAATTTATTTAATGTTATCTTTTGACCTCCAGATGTTCTTGTGTGCTTAGGTGCTCCTACACCACTACCATGACAATATGAATTGATTGAGTGCTTGAATATTATGGACTTCTTCTTGAATGTTTGATTGTTTATGTCTTGATAGGATTCGATAGATATGGATAAGATTAAATTATTGAGTATTGATCCAAAAATGAGAGAGGTAGCTTTGTACTTATACCTCACTTAGTTATTTTGGGGCACAAAAATTGAAGGAGGCCAACATAAAATTGGAATCCCACCTAAAATCAAAAGATCTTTCTCTAAATTAAATTTGGGCCCAATTTGTAATGTGAAGGGTCCTCGTAATGTGGAGGCAACTTGGGTCACCCCTTACATCATGCCCTTTACGATACAAGCAGGGCTAGAATTTGAATCGAGGGTCAATATTGACATGAAGATACTCAAAATATATGCAAAATTAGGGTGTGATAAATGGAAGCATACAAATGACCACTCATAGTGAAATATGGCCTATGTACACAAGATATAATGATTGAATGAAATAATTAAATAGAGCATTCCTATAATTAAGGGCCCACATTAATTAAATTGAGAGAAATGACTTAAATGCATAATAAAAGTCCTATAATGCATAGAAAAATGAATGTGCACACTAAAATAGGTACTACACAAGTGTAGAATTGGATACACTAGGAAATGGGTACAATTTATGACACTACACCCATTAGAACCTCCTCTTGAATATATTGTTGCAACCAAATCTCCCCTTTGTGTTCAAGTCCCATCACCATCTCAAAAAGGACACACTTCTCTTCACAAAATACCTTCTCTAAGGGATCACTGCTAACTTAGGATAGTGAATCATAGGGTATTTTGTCACCTCTCTTCCATGCTGAAGGACATAGTAATCCTTTAGGAGAAGGATACCAAAATCCTAATCCACATTCTCAAGCACGTCACATGCTTCCCTACGAAACTATCATTAACCAACCTCTTTCCAATTGTCCTTTCCATATCCTTCAATTCACTTGCATCAAGCATAGCTCCTAGAAACATTACCAAGATGTCAAAATTAACCTTGTGATGATGAACAACCCATAAATAATTCACACCCAACACCATTCTTATGGCATGCACTATCAAATAGCGATATGACTTGAATATATTCCCAAGTCTCTTGTTAGAGACCTCTCCCCAAAAATCCACTTGTCTCTTTCTACTAATTAGCCTTAGTGATGTATCCATATTTGCAAACCTCTACATTCTCTAGTTCTATAGTCTTAATACACAAGGTAAAATCTCTAGGTTCTCAATGGTAATTAAATGCCAGTTTACCACCCATATACCTCAAAATCCCCTCTAAGATAATCAATATTCTTTATTCCATTTCCTAAAAGGACTGTCCTTTATCATTAATATAATCCTTTTGCTTGCAGTGAAATTTGGAAACATTTCCACCACTTTGTACTAATTGAGGACAAGGATCTGAAATGGCTACAATGACAACCAACTTAACCAACTCCTAGGCCAGCTCCCAAGTCACTTGGACTCCCATCACCCCTCAATCCCATCTTCACATGTATGGTTTTCATCAATTGACATGGGAAAATGATACAACTTTCCATAACTGAGAATTAATGTACATCACATCACTTGTTTGTTGTGGATTCACCCAAATCCCTCACACATCCATCAACCACCCATCCACCTTCTTAAATCACTTTGACTGCAAAGTACCCCCAATGTACAACCTCACGACTTCACTTGGCTATCCCGTCACTAACTTGGCCAACTCATAAGCCATATCCTTTCCCTCCTAAAAAACATGTTTAAAGTCTTCAAACTTGCCTATTAAGTCCCGAATCAAACTCAACCATTTTTTTGGTTTTTAATTAGGAGTAGATTTTTGCCTAATAGCATTCACTGTCAAAATTGATTCCCCCTCCAAGTGTAATTTATTCAACTTCATTTCTATATTACATTCCACTCCAATGAGTGCCACTCTGTATTTATCATCACCCCCAAAGGAATTTGATTTCTTGCTCAGGACTTTCCTAGTGTGATCCTGAGCAACACACCTAGCTCCATTTGGGTCCGGATCACCCTTGGAGGTACCATCAAAGTTTACCTTAACCCAACCTGATTTTGGAGCTTCCCACTTCACCCCCTCTCTTGTGCTTTGCAAAAGATTAACCTTTAGGACCCTATTAATGAGGGGATAAGTTAACTATTTTAAAATAATATATTTTTCTTTTCTTTTATGTTTTTATGTAATAATTTGAATTTTTAAATTTGTTTAATAATTATTATATTTTAGAAAGGATTGGATTGTACATAAACACTGATTTTTTTGTATACTATAGATTAAAATATTATAAGATGACATATGTAAATAAGAAATTTCTTCTTAACTATATCATCACACACAAAAATGTACTCTTTTCAAAATCTTCAAAATCACAACAACGATCCTTTTTCAATCACACTTCGAAACAAATTAAATCTTAATAAATATCATAATCACAAAATATACTATTATCCTTATTAATTAAATGATAACTTTTCAATATTACTATTATAGTTTAAAATCTAAAAACTCAAAAGACAAAATTAATACTACAAAATATTGACAACCAGAAAAACTAAAAAATAACGGTACAAAACAAAATGAACAATGTCTCTACATACTTATCACAATCCTGAAAAAACTCAAAGCTATTTTCATCATCATCGACGTCATCAAGTATCTACCTTCATTTCCTCAAATCCAATATAAAAAAACATTTCCGTGTGGTCATAATACAATTTATTGTCCATTTCGAGCGATGAAGATCAATACGGCTTGAAAGAAAAATCAGACCTCACGTTTCTGAAAATATAAAACAAATAAACTTTATTATAAAAAAATGTCGATGAGGCGTCCTTAAAAACGTGGAAAACAATAAAACCACATTACGCACGTTACCGATAGGCCCCGCTTCCTGCACCGCCCTCACTTTACAGAAAAAACAAACGAGTACAGAGAGTGGAAGTCTCCGTCAAACGACAGACATGTCTGTATAACGACACACGAAAATGTCAAAATGTCTCCAGAGCTCTATTTCTGTCGAACTCTTAAAGCGAGGAGTCAAATAATGCATTTTTTGCGGATTACAAGGCCTCCAAGATTAAAGAGCACAGTTTACCGAACCAGATGTCAGTAAAACATTGGACAGGACAATTCATAGCGTCATTTTCAAGCTCTGTAGAATTAATGGTCGTGATTCCGTGAATGGGTTTTGCAGGGGAGCTTCACCTGTCATTGTTTTTTTTTTCACTACCTACGGACAGGTGGTCTGTTGTTATAGGATTTAGGACATTAGGGAATCCTTACTGTTGCTTTTTAACTTTCAGTCTGCTTTTTGCAGCCTTTGTTGTATTATTCTTTCAATTTCTTCTTCCTTTTTTAATGGAGGTTCAGACCTGCAAGCAAGGCTGCCCAGCAGAGGTACAAAGTCTGCGAGCAATCAGCCTAGCAAGGGCCACCACTGAAATTTTTGCTATTGGGAGCACGAGCCTATAAGCTGAAACCTCTTTGGCTAAGAGCCAAGGAGTGAGGGGTATCCATTCGGCCAAATTTGCCGAGGGCAGATCCCGGCCTCATCCCTTATGATCTTTGGCTAAGAGCCAAGGACTGGGGGGTATCCATTCGGCCAAATTCGCCGAGGGCAGATCCCGGCCTCATCCCTTATGATGTTGGAGCCTTTGCACTCTGCGAGCAACCAGCCCAGCAAGGGCCACCACTGAAATTTTTGCTATCGGGAGCACGAGCCTATAAGCTGAAACCTCTTTGGCTAAGAGCCAAGGAGTGAGGAGTATCCATTCGGCCAAATTTGCCGAGGGCAGATCCCGGCCTCATCCCTTATGATCTTTGGCTAATAGCCAAGGACTGGGGGATATCCATTCGGCGAAATTCGCCGAGGGCAGATCCCGGCCTCATCCCTTATGATGTCGGAGCCTTTGCACTCAGCAAAACTTGATCTCTCGTGGGCTCATTTGGAATAATCAACTTTAATATGTGTAGGTAGTAAAGTTTTTCCAAAAATAACTACTTATGATTGAAATTTTGTCATTTATAACTATATCTATATTTTTCTCCTCACATAAAGTGTGGTCCAAAGGTTGAAAAAAAAAGTATATACTTTTATTTTTCAAAAGATTTTATAAAAAAATCATAGACTGGAAAATTTATAGATCTATATGATATTTATAGTTTGTTTTATAATTTAGATAGACATTTTGTTATGAAATGGTAAAATTTGCATATATCTACATATTGTATTTTTTTGTTTTTTGAGTTTCTTTTCTTTTTCTCTTTTTTGATGAATAGACATTTCCATTAATTTTTTTTAATAAAAGTACACTATTCACAAAAAGCAAGGATCACCCTCAAGAGTCAATTAGATAGTGCCCAAAAAAGCATAAACACACATGTAGTATGTGCAATCTTAATTTTTCACATTTTAAGAATTTGGATTGACTTATAAGTTATTCATTCCCCATCCTAAATCAACTTAAGTGACATGGAACCGACTTCTACAAAAATTAGGTGCAAGTTGCCCCTTCCAACTAGTCATTTTCATATAAACTTATATGCAAAATATTTTAAATTGTATTATAGGGCGTATCACCTAACATATGTTATCTAACAAATATTTAAGATTCACTAAGAAATCATCTAGAGAAGATTAAAATTTGGATCTACATTTGGCATAATGACATTTATAGTACCATTTGATTTGACATATTGCATGATCACTTGGCATGTCTTCAATTGTTTTTTAAACAAAATTAAATTGATTCACCTAGAGGTTTGACCAAGGGATAATCGACTATCTAACAAGCTCCTGAAAGGGTGTTTATCAACATTGGCAATTTCTTTATCATATTTCCAAACATCAAAGAAAACTTATTCTATAGATCACATAATCCTTTAGATTGTTTTTATGCACATTAGGTTGATTTTGTTGGCAATTGATGCATTTCTAGAGTGATATTATACATTTGCGGGTTGTCATTTATGGCAACACATCTGGAATGGTGATCGCTTGAAGTTGTTTATAGTTTTGGATATATAGATAGCAAAATGACTAAGTATAGTAAACAAAAATACAAAGTATAGCAGTACAGTTTTGGATAGCGAAGACAGTATATGATGCATGGGGACATGCGAGCTTAGAGGAAGACATTTTGGAGTATGTATGACCTTCTAGTAAGGTCTCTTGAGTTTTTGTGATGATCACAGAGAGTAACAGTATCTTGAAGTCATGTGAAGGCAGAGTAACATGGATACAGGGCAAGTGAACAGTCGCGATGATTGAGGGAGTATGACGTAGACTCCTAACGCGCTAAGTTGGATTGTGATTGTGGATCACTTATTCTTTGGTAGTATAAGGTCGCAAACTTTGGATTTAATCTTTGAGTATATATTAATTCTATTTTCTAATGTATTAGAGGGCCGACTGAATGATATATATATATATATATATAT
>MU223607.1:1083529-1097248 GCA_018584345.1 Thuja plicata
GATTTTCTGCTAACCCTAGGGAATCACATATGACTGCTGTGAAAAGAATTCTAAGATATCTGAAGAATACTAAGGAATTTGGCTTATGGTATAGAAGAGAAGGAAAATTTGAACTTAAGGTGTTTACTGATGCTGATTGGGTTGGGAATCTTGATGACCGAAAGAGAACAACTAGAGGAGCATTCTTTATGGGTGACAGACTTGTCACATGGATTAGCAAGAAGCAAGGATGCATCTCTCAGTCTACTACAGAAGTAGAGTATGTTGCTACTGCTGCAAATTGCTCAAATATTGCATGGATCAAACAGTTGTTGGAAGGTATGCATATGAAGATCTTAGAACCATCGATTATCTATTGTGATAACACCAGTGCAATAAACATTTCCAAGAATCTAGTCATGCATGCAAAAACTAAACACATTGCCATCAAGTATCATTACTTAAGAGAACAAGTTCAAGAAAAAGAGGTGATACTTGAGTATGTGCAATCCAAAGAACACTTAGCTGATATATTCACCAAACCACTACCTAAGGATACATTTGAGTACCTGAGAAAGAGACTAGGGGTCAAACCCTTGTCTACCATTCAGTAAAATGACTGAAGGCTACATCAGCCTACATATTATCAGAATATCATTCATGTTGATGCAAGAAATGCATTGAAATTAAAAGATACACCTATATACAGACAGGTATATATCATAACCGAGCACCAGAACATATTGTTGTGTTGCTGATGCATAAGGGAAATTCAAGGAATATATTATGGATAGAAAAAGAAAATATTTTTTGACATGAATGTCAGATATTTGTAAAATATTTGTTTGGCATTGTTGTCAAAGGGAGAGAAATTATCCATATTATCACATTCTTCAAAAACAAGGAAGAGAGATTATCCATTATCAGATTATTCCAACAGGGAGAGATTATATCCTTAAGGAGAGAAAGTTGTATGAAAGATTATACATATGGAGAATTGCTGAAAAGAGAAAAACATCAAAATAGGAGAACAGTCAAAAGGAGAGAAATTGACACAAGAAAAGGAATCAACACATCAGAAGACAAAAGAACTGTAGGAATCAAATCTAAGCTAAAATAGAGCTTACCAAAGTTCAGACATTTATTGGTTGACAAAAGGGAGAGATTGGTAGTTTGATGAATTTGAACATTTATATTTCATATTGTATTAGAAATAGTATAGTGTGATAATATAAGATTATTTCCATCAATGCCAAAGGGAGAGATTGATGACATGTAACTGATTAAATGTTTGATAATATTAAGTTGAAGATAATGCAAGGCATTAAATAAGTTAATGGTTTGTATTGTCGTTGATGTCAACTTGATATCATCTATACGATCATGTACATAATGCCAAAGAATTTAGAGAATCAATGGAACAAAGGTTATGCTTTCAACAATGCATAAAAGTCAAGTATTCACTAAGTGACAGACAACACCGATGGAGTGCACAGCATCAGTAAAGGCAAAGAAGAAAAGTCACAGTGATACCTGATGAGCAGAAGACAGAGTTGCTCGACGAAGCAAAAATCCCATGATACCCGACAGATGGAGATCCTGAAGCTAAGTGGAGTCACACAGACGGAACTGGCAGTTGTAACCGATGACTAACTGAAGAATTGACCGACAGAATAGAGAGTTCAGAAAATGACAAAATATCTAGTTGGCAAGAGCTAAAGATAGACTTAACTAGTTGTTTTCTTTGTTTTATTCGACCAGAGTTAAGTAATTGATTTAAAGATGATTTATATAGTTGGCATAAAGATAACTATGAGACAAATCAAGAGTTATGCTTTAAATCAAATTGGCTGGATTGTTTTTCATGCCAAGAATCAAGAATCAAGAATCAAGAAATAGTGAATATCATGTCTATATAAGAGACAAGCTTAATTCATTTTTGTATCACATGAAAAGGGGATTAAGGGGAGTGAATAGAAAGAGGATGCTAAAAATAAACTGATGAAGAACAACTTCATGCAGTACTGATCAATCAAGCTAAAGCAGAGCTAAGGAATTCTGCAAACACCAACAAATAGTAAGCACAACATCATAGAGTAGGAAGTATGGAGCAAAAAAGAATTGAATTGATACATTGACCAAAGAGGTAATGTACTTAAATAGATCTAAAAATCTGCAATTTAAGTTGCATTAGAAATAGGTCATTTTGTTTCAGTTTAACCATTGAAGCATCAAGTCTTTTAACAGAGTAGGATGTAACAGTCTTTTATATATTGAGGTACATCCCAAGGAGTGCCAAAAAGGTTCAATCATGAAAGTAGCATTGGATATGCCCAATGCCTATTAACAGTCTAAGAGAGAGGCTGATTCAAGGATGGCAGCATTAGATGCCTAATACTAAGTGACAACCTATATGTGTAAAATCCTCTAACAAGGTCACACCTAACAGTGTGTTTGTAACCTTTCATAGGGTTGGCTCCTAATAGGGTGCACTTTAGAAGAGTGAAAATTTGGGGTACCGGTCCCAGTGGTTTTTTCCCTTAATAGGGTTTTCACGTTAAAATCCATGTGTTATATGTGTGTATGATATATTTCTTTACTATTTTTTATCTTACATAATTCATTCTAGATGCGTCGATATACTCTGCATATTTACTGTATTTTGATAAATAGTTATACTACTTATCGGTAATCAAGGAGAATAAGGACAGACAAGGAAAATTGACAGACAATTAATCATTATAAGTATTTAATGGCATGCATCTTATAGGGACATAATAATATGAGGTTTATTGATTGGTGGTTAAGTTTAAGGATAAGTTTTTGAGGCCACTGATTCACCCCCCCCCCTCTCAGTTATTACTAACACAAGAAACATAGTTTGAAAGCAGTTTCCATACCAATCAAGGACATGGTGAGAAAATACATGGTGAGATATCCTAAACCTAAGAGGGTAAAGAACATTTCCAGAATGGTAACTGATCTAAACACTGGAAAAGTAACAGCGGAGGTTGTTGTGTACAAGCCAAAGGAGGGAGCACAAGAATTGGATGTTGAGAGTTTTGAAGTGACTAAAGTGGATTTAGGGGTCCTGAATAAAGACACCAAATATCACCTGTTTTATTTTTCCGCGCAACACATTTTAACACAGTCCCAAAAAGATAGTCATGATAAAAGAAAACTAAAGAAAATCATAACTTCAATGGGACAGTACATAGACTCTTTGAGTAATTTCAGGCCATTTTCCCTAGTTCAGGCACCACAAACCTTTGATCCAAATTATCTTGATAGTAAAACATTATTGAATCAAGTTTAGAGGGGTAAATCATTAAATGTTGCAATCTATGACTAGATTGATGGTATAATCAAGGAAGGAAATAGGTTTATCTGAGAATTCTGTATTTCTTTTAATGATGTAGAGGCACTGTAGGGACAAATTCAAACCCAAATTCCAAACTGGGAGACAAAATAAAATAAGTGAACTGATGTGGCTACACAAATCTTTGAAGTAGAAAGATATGGAACAACTAAATTCCCAATAGAGAATCCATTAAAATTAATTGATGAATGTATACTATAGATCCTAAAAAGGAACTTCGATTGGCGAAGTTCACTTTTTAAAGATGCTATAAATGAGGTATAAGTAACTGAAAAAGAGGGTCAAGATATGTATGAAAAAATGGTAAATGATATGAAGATTATCAATCCTACAGGTATCCTACAATATGAGGAAGGAAGTCAAGGTGTGGAATCCCTAACGAAATCCTTCGAGGAAACCATGACTACTATCAAGGAAGAGAAAAAACCACACAGTTGTCGATTTCAAAAAGGTGGCTCATGTCAAAGCCATGTTATGTCTCTATGTTGATCAAGTAACTAGATATCATAATCAGATCAAGAAGCTCAAATGGGTGAGGGACACCTGGAGGTCTCAATAAGTTCCTCTCCTCAAAAAGGTACTCTGGTGCAAGAGACTAATACTGATCATTTAAATACTTCTTTAGAACCTCTTTACTCTCTTAGATCTTATCTTCACCATAAAAAATATAAGTAAATATGATATTATGAATTTTATTCATGATCTATCTCCTAACTATAGCATCATAAAATTGCATCACTATGCAAGTTCTCACTTACCTAGGCCCTATTTTAGCATGTATGACCTATTACATACATTTATTCTCATCAAACCTTGATTTTGTGTATATTTATAGCATCCTCATATCAAATAGGACCCATGGTCCAAATTTGGGCCTATTTTGGGTGGAAAAGGGTGACTTTGAGGGCTAGGAGAAAGTATGTTGAAGTTTTCAATGCAAACACCTAAGATCAAACAATACACAAAAACACCTTCCACAAGAAAGGGTAGTAAGAAAACAATTTCTATATTCCTCAAAATAAAAAGGATTACAATATGCAAGATCACATAATTTCAGAATGAATTACAATTTGAAGAGATCAATTTCTTTTATAGAAAGTAATAGATCTAAAAATAGAAAAGCTAAGTCAAACTAAAATTAGCAAACTAAAGCTAAGATATGCAAACTAGAAGTGCATGACATGTACAGTGTGAAAACTAGAGCCTAACCAAAAATTAGACTAAGCTAAATTTAGACTCACTAAGTGAACTTAAGCTAGAGCATGAATGTGAAAACATGTGCTTTAATTATGCATAATAATATGCATGAGACTATTCTCTAGCATGTGGATAATTAATTAAAGAAACATATGCAAGTGTTCCTAAAGCAACTAATATGCATGCTCTAACAAAGTCAAGTTTCCCTTGTCCCCAAGTATTGGCCCAAAATTTGATCTGGGGTTTTTACTTGATTTTAGAGGGACTCCCAAATCAACATCAGCCTCCTTCGAGTTTTGCACCCTAAAATGGATAGGAGAGGTATATAAAAAATCCACCTCCCTCATTTTGGTAAGAAAGGTGAACTCAAGGACCTCTCTCAAGCATTCATGATCTTAAGCATTCAAGGCATTTAATCCCACTATATTATTCATTGTGGCAAGCTTCAATGACCTTCATGCAAGCATGTCTTTTATGATTTCCTTTTAGGTTTTTGTAGAGTCATGTTATTGCATAAACACTTGTGATTACATTCCAAGAGTATTTTTATCATCAAGGTATGTGATATCTTGTTTCTTAGATCTAGCCTCTTCTATATATCAACATGATTTAAGTGCATTTCATCTCAATTTCATGGTTGATTCAAAAACCTAGGTTGACTTAGGTAAACCCTTTCTAGAAACCTCTTACCTCTTTTTGTATGTGTAGGAAATAGGTTTCACCCTTATGGAAGGAGCTACAAAAAGGTTAGACTAAGAGCTATAGTTTGACGGTTGTTTCATCCAAAATCTTAGGGTCAAAGGCAATTGGACTCGCCCTTGACCCTCTTGGTTGCCCCTGACTTCCTATTTTAGGTTGAAATTCGGGTTATAGGCCAGTCACCATTTTTGATTCCCATATTTGGCGTTAGAATTGAGTTCCCTGTCCATAGTCTATTTGTACACATAAAAAATGATTTCTCTTTCCATTTTTCCCTAGATCTTGCAAATTTCTAATTTTATTCGCATTGTTATTGTCTATTTAGCAAGGATTAGTCTATCCACCTAGTGCTTGAGCCTTCTTGATCCTATTGGACTATTTTCCTTCCACATTTAAGAGGAGATAGGCCTAAGCTTCCTAATTTTTTCATGCACCCTACTAAACACTATTTCCTAACTTACATTTTGGTGAACTTGAATCCTTACATCTGATTTTTTATTTGGATGTCTAGATCTAATTTGTATGCACCTAATTAGTAATAATTTAATTTGTGTTTCTCTATTTTATGCACGTATAGATCCTTCTATTTTTTGTTTATGCATTTAAATTAATAAAAAAAGATAGATAAATTCTATATTATTTTATGTATTTAGCACATGTTTTCAATTATATTAGTTTTATAATGTATATATTTCCTAGAGGTGATAGTAGCCTGGCCTCCTTTTTATCACTTTATTCCTCTCCTAAGGACCCTCCTATTTATGAGGAGTTTTGGTGCAAGAATATATTATCAATGCTTTTCCCAAAAATCTTCTCCCTAGGGATGAGCCCTTGAAGAATGATGCTTATCTAATGTAGTCAAGCTCGGAGGATCCAATAAACGACTGTCCAAACTTGCAGCCAATAAAAAGACAACAACAGAAACTCAACAAAATGAGATATAACAACTCATATCAATTCATATTCATTTTCAGATTCAATTGCATGCAACATGCCGGTATGTAAGGCCTTCCCAGTTAGGGCCAAAACAACGAAAGCATCAACAAAATCTTGCAAGATCCAACATTCGAGTCTATTCTATAGAAAAGTGGAAGAAACTAGATCTAAACTTATGCTCACAAGCCTCCAAGAAATCTATAATTTCTATCTACCCACTTACAACTATATGTATCAACTTATAATCTTCAGCTTATCAGCTTACTCTACTATCCTCTATCTATCTCCTCATGTCCCCCCTCTAAACATAAACCTAGAATCTCTTTTATACAAACTTGCCACAAGTCAACATTATAAATGGAATAACATAAATAAACCCAAGTTGACGTCAAGACCACACAACCAATGTGTTATCCATCAGTCGGCCTCCAACAGTCATTAAATATGCATAGGAGAGTGAACCAAACAAGATATAGGTCCTCACATTCCCCATAGACAACCATAAATTAAATGCACCAGTCGGCCAACCCAAAAAATAGCATAAGCCCCATCGGTGATTAAGAACACTAAAAACAAACCACTTGGTGAGAGGCACAATCGATCAAAGATCCACCGAATAGATACCACCGAGCAACAACACAAAAAACCACTCGATAATCGAGACTGAGCAACTAGTCATCGAGACCGATCCATCAGTAACTGAGCTAATAGGTAACAGAGATCCCCAAAAAGGAACTCCAAGGTAGTTATAGACCAAATTACCAAGTTCCTAAGGAAAAAATAAAAATCAAACCAAAACTTGTTTTTGGTGACACAGGATTTCCAACTACCCCAGGATAATCCTACATCAGACACCCCAGGTGTGAAAAGATGTTCTAAAAAGTAGGACAAAAATCTATTGGGATTCAACACATAGATCCCAAACTGGTTCCTGATATACATGTCCTCAACAGACACACGCTTCCCTTGGTTCTTCTTTTGCTTCATTTTTCCACTAGTACTCTCTGAAGTACCTTTAGATCCCTGAATCCAAATGTCTACACCAACCCCTGCAACCATCTTAGATCTTCTACCAATGCTCAAGTTACTCCTACCTTTTTATTCATCCTTCAAAGGAATCAAAGTAGACTTCTGTCCATCTTTCAAGATAGTAATTAAATTCCTTTTACAATCATGAATAGCCTCTCTATCATACTGCCATGGTCTCCCACATAAAACATGACAAGAACTCATCTCCATAATGTCACAGAATACTTCATCTCTATAAGAACCAATGTGAAAACTCACCATCCACTGCTCCTTCACTTCTACTGCATGACTATCCTATAACCAACCTATCCTATAAGGACAAGGATGCCTCAACCTTTTCAAACCAAGTTTCAGAACCATATCCTCATAAACTAGGTTGTCAGTACTTCCTCCATCAATAATCACCTTACAAAATTTACCACCATAATTGCACACAGTCGCAAACAAGTTCTTCCTCTGACAAGAATCAACTTTCTTGGAGGGAAGTAAAGTTATCCTAAGAAAGAGAGTCACATCCTCCACCTCACATTCATTCTCAGTAACCTCATTCACCATAGCATTCTAGTGACTACTGACCTTCCTATCTGCATGGGGACATTCGAATGACCAATGTCCTTCTTCACAATAGTTATAATAAGTAACTCTGAATACACCTCTACCTATCCTTCTCCTCGGTTCAATAGGATTTGGTTCATCTTTAACTTTTTGTTTATCCTTTACCAATTGTTTTTTATTCTCTTTCCCTCAGGAATTACCATGATATCTTCTCTTCAACCTATCTTCTGCCTTCAATGCATATTGATAAGAATCATCTACCAAGTCAATCTTCAACATACCAATCTCATCCTGGATATTGAGTCTGAGTCCATTAGCATACCTCGCCACCTTTTCCTTACAAAGTTCTCTATTCCCAGAATGAATAGTCAACTTGTAGAACTCCTCAGTATAATCTTCTACATTCATCTCCTTCTATTTCAAATTCTGCAACTTCTTAAATAACTCAAGTTCATAGTCTTTAGGAATGAACCTAGCCTTTAGCTTTATCACCATCAATCTCCACCGATTGATCTTCATCTCACCTTCTTCTTCTTTGTCCCTCTGCAACTCTTGCCACCATAAAGCAACATGTCCTTTCAACTTAGTCTATGAAAACCTCACTCTAAGAGAATTTTCAATGTCTTCCAACTCAAAGTAGTCTTCTATCTCACTGATCCAATTAATCAAATCCTCGAGTCTCAATGTACCTAAAAAATTGGACAACTCCATTCTGTATCTTGTACTCAACTGAGCTCTAGATCTCTGAAACTGATCATATTTTCCTCCTCCAAATCTCTCCATCTGATCGGCTCTGTCATCTCCAATAGATCCAATAGCTTCAAAGTATTCAACAAATTATTCATAAACATCATCCGTTCTCAGACCTTTATGTAATCCAACATTTTTGATACCTTCTATGATTCTATTCTTCATTGTCGCCATCTTAGATCTAAATCTTTTAGTTATCCTTTCTTCCACTTCCTTAGAAAGATCTGAAATCACCCTAGGGTCCAATCTTCTCAAAGGAATCTCTACAAGTCTTCAAAAACCTTAAGCTCTATAAGAAATGAACTAGCTCTAATACCACTTGATGCAGTCAAGATCGAAGGATCCAATAAAGGAATATCCAAACTTGTAGCCAACAACAAGAAAACAATGGAAACTCAAAAACATAGAGATATACCAACTTATATCAATTCATATTCATTTTCATATTCAATTACATGCAACATGCCGAGCTGTGAGGCCTTCTCGGTTAGGGCCAAAACAAAAAAGCATAAAAAAGATCTTGCATGATCCAACCTTCCAGTCTAATCTATAGCCAAGTGGAAGAAACCAGATCTAAACTTGTGCTCACAAGCCTCCAAGCAATCTGTAATTTCTATCTACCCATTTATAACTATCTGCATCAACTTACAATCTTTAGCTTATCATCTTACTCTCCTATCCTCTATCTATCTCCACATGCCCCCCTCTAAATATTAACCTAAAATATCTTTTATAAAAACTTTCCACAAGTTGGAATTACAAATGAAATAACATAAATAAACCCAAGTCGGCATCAAGAACACACAACCAATGTGTTATCCATCAGTCGACCTCCAACGGTCATTAAATCTGCATAGGAGAGTGAACCAAATGAGATATAGGTCCTCACATTTCCCACAGGAAACCACAAATTAAATGCACCATTCAGCTAGCCCAACAGATAGAATAAACCTCATTGGTGATCAAGAACACCAAAAGTAGACCACTCAGTGAGAGGCACAACCGAGATGAACTCCACCGAATAGATACCACTGAGAAACAACACAAAAAACCACTTGGTAATCGAGATTGAGAAACTAGTCACTGAGACCAAGCCATCAGTAACCGAGCCAATAGGTAAACAAGCACCCCAACAAGGAACTCCAAGGCAATTACTGACTAGATTACTAAGCTCCCAAGCAACAAATCAAAATCAAACCAGAACATGTTTTTGGTGACACGGTATTGCCAACTACCCCAGGATGCTCCTGCATCATTATCCTTCTCATAAAATATATCTACCTTATGAAGATATTTTGGAGCAATAGGATGATATTATAAACACCTTTCTTAATGTCACTTTACCATTCCTTCCACTTAAATGAAATTCCTTCTAGCGATGAAGTATTTATGGACATTCGGTCTCTTTAAGCTTATACTTCTCATAAGGATATCTTTGAAGAAGATGATAATATCATTACCAATTTCCCTGATTATCTCCCTTATAGGAATGAAATGATTGATGATAAAGAACCCAATAAAGTCAATTATGTACATGTTTTGGCTGGTGAGAAGCCTAATATTATTTTTGACCTTCATCAAGATGGCATTTAACCTCAAAACAAAACAATGATTATGGTAAAAGGTTCTCAACAACCTAATTATCTTGCAATAGCTCACACATATAAAAATAAAATCAACAAGAAAAATTATAATGTTCATCTCCCTTATCAATATTTTATTTCTCCCCCAATCCTTCACAAAAAGTTAGTATGGGGTATGATCTTATTAAAAAACTTTGTGTTATTCATTCTAAGATATCCCTTTGGGACTTAATTCAATTTTCACCCACACACCATACTATTCTTCAAGATTCTTTGCAAAATATTTTTGGACCTAATGATGTGGTTTCCTTGTTGAAATATATGAATGCAACTAAAACTAAAGTTTAAATTGTGTTCCCTCAAGATGAACTACCTTCTTTAGAAGTTCAAAATCAATGTCATTCTCTTTTTATTATGGTCCTTATTAATGATATTTCTATTAGAAAAACCTTGGTTGATAATTGATCTGATCTTAATTTTTGTAGCATTAGTTTATTGCATAAAATTAATGCATTTAGTTCTCTTATTCAACCTTATTCTCTTCCTATTTGTGTTTTTGATAATGTTCTTCTAAAATCAATGTGAGCCATAACTTTGTGATATTGCTATTAGGATTCAACTATGTAGTTTTTTAAGTCAAACTCATTGAACCATGTTTCATGAGTAGTGGTTCACAACAACCCATCTCTCATGAGAATGAATGGAACACTTAGGACTTATTACATCTAGGTGATGCTCACAAAGGTGAAGTACTGGGAATTCTTGGGAGGTCATCGATCCCAGTACTACTCCAAGCGTGCTTAACCACAAAGTTTCCTCCAAGGTTAATCCCAATTTTCTTGAAATCCCATTTGAAAAACCTTCATCAAGTGTTTTACCTTATGAAATATTCCTTATAAATCTCCTCAATCTCATAAATTGATAAGTAGGAGATATTTTCCACAATAGGTCAAATTTTGATATTGCTATCAGGATTCAAATGTGTAGTTTTTTGAGTCGAACCCGTTGACCCATGTTTCATGAGCAGTGGTTCAAAAAGCACTCATTACATCTAGGTGATGCTCACAAAGGTGAAGCACTTGGACTTCTCAGGAGGTAACCCATCCCAATACTATTCCATCTCAAGCACACTAAACCATGGAGGTTCCTACAAGGTTAAGCCCACTTTTCCTGAAACCTAATTTTCAAAACCTTCAGAAAGTATTGTGCCTTATGAACCATTCATTAGAAATCTCCTCAAGCTCATCAATTGATAAGTAGGAGGTATTTTCCACAAGTCAAATTGTGATATTTCTATCAAGTTTCAACTATGTAGTTTTTTGAGTCAAACTCGTTAACCCATGTTTCATGAGTAGTGCTTCACAAGAACCCATATCTCATGAGAATGAATGGAACATTTATAACTCATTGCATCTAGATGATTCTTGAAAAGGTGAAGCACTAGGACTTCCTGGGAGGTCATCCATCCCAGTACTACTACATCTCAACTACGCTTAACCATGGAGTTTCCTCCAAGGTTAATCCCACTTTGCTTGCAACCCCATTTGCAAAACCTTTGATAAGTTTTGTGACTTATGAACCATCCATTAGAAATCCCATTAATCTCATCAATTTATAGGTAGGAGATATTTTTCATAAAAAGTTAAATTGTGATATTGCTAGCTGGATTCAAATGTGTAGTTTTTTTAGTCAAACTCATTCACCCATGTTTCATGATAAATCATTCACAAGAACACATATCTCTAATGATAATTAATGGAATACTTAGTGCTCATTTCATCTAGGTGATGCTCATATAGGTGGAACACTAAGACTTCCCATGAGGCCACCCATCCCAATACTACTCTAACATCACCTCATGGGAAGTCCCATTACTTCACCTCTGTGAGAATCACCTAGATGCAATTATTTCTAAGTGTTCCATTTATTCTAATGAGATATGGGTTCTTATGAACCACTACTCATGAAACATGGGTCAATGAGTTTCACTCAAAATCATACACAGTTGAATCATGATAGAAATATAATAATTTGACTTGTTGTGGAAAATAACCTCTTCTTATCAACCATAACTTGACCTATTACAATAGGTCCATTTATTTACCTATGCCTATTCATGTAATGCCCGATGCTCTTACTTATATTCATCTTTAAGGGATAACTTGGTCACATTCTATGCACATTGTCCCTTAAAATCTTCATTATACTATAAATTTCATCTATTACAATACCATGTATACCATTTTAGCAGATCATAAATTATAAATTTTATTTCAATTGGAACATTCTTCTATTCCTTCATCAATACACATTGATGCATCATATCCTATCCCTCAATAGAAAATCCTAGGAGATCATTGGGGGTCATTATACTTTACGCCATCTGCCAAGAGAAAATAAAGTACAATGTTCAAAGGGACTAGCATGTCACTTATTCAACCCTTTCCTCCTAATATTTCAACTCCTAATCTTGAACATGGTTTGGGATGTGTGTTACAAAGCATCGAGATTTATGAGAAACCTACATCACACTTTCCTTTGGAAGGTTTTTTTTTCCATCCTCTTCCTTTTTTCCACCCTCTCCCTTATTATCTAATACTTCTAAATATTCCATGCATCAATTTAACCAAGATAACATTTTCTCTTAACTTCTTCGTGCCAAGTTCATTACCCAACCCAAACACAAGAATAAATACAGACAGTATCTTGATAATCTTCCTTTTTATACATGTCACCAATATCATGACACTTCACTAATGAATTTCAAGCTTTGGGTTATAAAATTTAAAAAATCATTGATTATTATATCCTTTACATAACTTGCAACAATGAGTTTTATTTCAATTGTGATTTCTTTAAATAATATTTAAGTTCCTATTATGTTGCTCCACAATATTTGATATTGTTAGCCTATCATTCGAGAGCTCATTATCATTCATGGTGGTACAATTTCAGGCAAAATCATACCTTTTGTGCAACATAATAGCCTTCCTTATCATTTTTTCTATGCATGGGAGGAAAGGGTAGTGTTTCAGTCCCCCATCCTTTCTAAGGATCCACTTTCCCTTGGTCAAGTGGCATTTATTTATCATGTGAAATTCTTTCTTATATGGAATTGTTTATTTTTCTCATGGATTCTATCTTATTCAAGTGGTGTGTATCCTTGTTCATGAACTCTTACATATTTGAAAGTGTATGCCTATTATGAAAACATATCTTATTTGAGGGCTCAAAGTGTATTAACCTTCATCAAGAATCCCTTTACCTAGCAATGGGGAAAGTGGTTATTCTTTTTTTCCTTTCCCCCTTTTGGTCAGTGATGCTATTTTTGTTCAAGATCTCATCATTAAGGTAGATATTTTTAAGAAAATATCTCTTCATCATCTTGTACATCCATTAAAAGAATACCCTTACACTTATCACATGCTATCTCTTTACGACCATCTCTTCCTTTCCTTATAAGAGGCATGTCATCTTTGGCTTGGAGTGTATGTACATTGTTGCTTGAATGATATCTCATTGGTTTTAAAGGTGTTCATACTTCTTGTTATTTTCCTTAATATGTTAATATAGTCCTATTTTTCCATATTAAGGGGGGGGGGGGGGGAGGCA
>MU223607.1:1097903-1168223 GCA_018584345.1 Thuja plicata
TTTTCTCTCTCTCTCTCTCTCTCTCTCTCTCTCTCTCTCTCTCTCTCTCTCTCTCTCTCTCTCTCTCTCTCTCTCTCTCTCTCTCTCTCCTAATTTACTGTGAGTACGTGTATAGGCTCATAACCCTACTAAAGTAAGGAATAAATGTGGCATCATAAAATTGCACCACTATGAAATTTATTTCTTACCTAGGGCCCATTTTAGCTTGTGACCTCTTGCATACACTTATTCTTAGCACAACTCAATTTTCTGCATATTTACAACATTCCCATTTCAAATAGGACCTATAGTCCAAATGTAGGCCCGTTTTAGATGGACAAGGGAAAATTTTAGGGCCAGGGGAAAGTCAAGTGGGCTCTGTCCCTAAGAATTGGCTCCAAATTTGAATTGTGGGTTTGTTATTTGATTTTAGAAGGATTACCGAATCCGTGTCAACCTCCTTTTAGTTTTGCACCCTTAAATGACTAGGAGAGGTATATAAACAAGGCTACCTCTCTTATTTTTTTTATTAAGGTGAACTCAAGGATCTCTCTCAAGCATTCATGATCTCAAGCATTCAAGGAGAAATCAATAAATCAAGCATGCAAGCATCAAGCATTCAAGGCATTTAATCTCGCCATATTCTTCATTGTGGTGTGATCCAAAAAGTTTCATGCAAGCATGCCTTTTATGATTTACTTTTAGGTTTTTGTAGAGTCATGTTATTACATCAAAACTTGTGAATATATTTTGAGAGCATTTGCATCATCAAGGTATAAGACATCTTGTTTCTCAAATATATCCTTTCCTACATATTAGAAAACTTTATTTTCAAGTATAGTTCATTTTGATTTCATGGTTGATTCCAAAACCAAGTTTTTACATAGGAAAAACCCTTTCTACAACCCTTTTCCCTCTTTTTATGTGTGTGGGAAGTGAAGAAGGAGCTGTAAGAAGGTCATATTGATAACTATAGTTTGAGTGTTGTTTCATCCAAAAGTGTAGGGTCAAAGATGACTAGACTTTCCCCTGACCTCTTGTTTTCCCTTAACTCTCTTTGTTTCCCCTGTTGGAGTGTGAATTCATCATGGAGAACCACTAGCAGTGGTTGAGTCATAATGGAGAATCATCTAGTTGTGTTTGAGTCATCAAATGGGGTTGATTCATCATGGAGAATCATTTAGTTGAGACTTACTGTAAATAGATGGTTTTTATGAGTCAAATTTCTATAAATAGTATTTTTAACGAGTGTTGTACATGTAGTTGTACGAGTCATACGTACAAAATTTAGTAAGTGGTCTAAAAGTAGGACTCTACAACTCGATTGTTATATGAAAATCGAAGTCATGTTTGTAGATATGTTTTGGAGATTGTTGTAATTGTAAAATTATTGATAATAATATTGAAAGATATTTGCCCGTGGTTTTTTTCCCAGTATAATTTTACTAGTTTTTTTCCACGTACATTTTGTGTTATGTGTATTTTCTCTTCTCTGAAATTTTCATAATAATTGGTATCAAAGCGAGGTTATTTTGTGTAGGAGTTATTTGTTTTGAGAAGTGAGAAATGGGAGGAGGTTCTATTACCAGATATGAGGTGCAAACATTTGATGGTTCAAATTTTGCTTTATGGAAGCTGAAGATTCAAGATTTTATGGTGAAGGATGGATGTGATAAAGCTCTTAAAGGGGTGGCATTAAAACCTGCAAATATGAGCACATTAGATTAAAGTATGATGGATAACAATCCAGTTATCTCTAGTAGATTGAGTTCTGTTTAATGTTGCAGAGGAGAGATCTGCTCATGACTTATGGAATAAGCTTGCAAAGTTGTATGAGATGAAGCCATTAACAAATAAAATTTTGTTACAAAGGCAATTGTATAATTTGAGAATGTGTGACAATTCATTAGTCACAAATCATTTGAAGGATTTGAACACACTGAAAAAAAAGTTGACTTCATTAGGAGTTAAAATTGATGAAGAAGAAATGACAACAATTTTGCTTTGTTCCTTGCTTGATAGTTGGGATTAGCTGGTTATGGCTCTCAGTAATTCTGCACCAAGTGGGAAGTTGGTCTTTGAATATGTGGTAGCTACTTTTATCTCTTAACATTCAAGGTGAAAGACATATTAAGGATCCTCTTCAAATGATGCCCTATTTTCTAGAGGTAGAAATCAGGAAAGAACTAATACTGAGCATGGATAAACTAGATCAAAATTGAAGGGGCAGAAAAAGTTAAAGTGTTGGAACTGTGGCAAAAATGGACATGTCAAGAAGGATTGTAAGTTTCCAAAAGAAACCAAGGAGAATAATAGTACAACTACATCTGAAGAAAATACTGCATAAGTTCAAACACCATTGGAAGACAGAGAGGTATTAGCTGATAATCTAAGAATTTCTTTACTTCATGTTTGGATTCTTGATTCTGGTGCTTCTTTTCTTATGAATCCTCATAGAGACAGGTTTTCCACTTACTAGGCTTGTGATGGGTGTATGGTTTACATGGGTAATGACACCCCATGTGAAGCCATTAGTAAAGTAGAGGTAAAGATTAAGATGTTTGATGGAGTAATTAGAACTATTCAACATGTTAGACATGTACCTGGTTTAAAGAAAAGATTTCTTTCACTTGGAGTGTTTGATGAAAAAATTTAGATTTAGTGGTGAAAATAGTTGTCTGAAAGTAACAAAGGAAGTCTTGGTTGTGCTAAGAGGAGAAAAAGTTAGCAATCTCTATAGGTTGGTTGGAAAAACTAACAATGGAGAGGTTGATGTGGTATCTGATGCAGAGATGTAATCATTAACAACCTAGCACCAAAGCCTAGGCCATATGAGTGAATGAGGTCTCAAGGTACTGTTAGATAGGAATCTTCTCCCAGGTGCAAAATCTAAAGATGTAAGTTTTTATGAACATTGTTTGTTTGGAAAACAGAATAAACTAAGTTTTTCTAGAACTACTACAAGAAGAAAAAATGTATTAGAATTAATACATTCAGATACTTGGGAAGCTCGTATTATATCTATTGGGGGTTCATTATATTTTGTTTCATTTATAGATTTATATTTCTATAAGGTGTGGATTTATCTTCTCAAGAAGATATATGAAGTGTTTTCTTGTTTCAAGAGGTTAAGGGCTCTGGTAGAGAATAAAAAAGGTAAGACAATAAAATGTCTAAGAAAAGATAATTGAGATGAGTTTTATTCATCATAATTTAAACCATTTTGTAGTGAACATGGAATTGCAAGACAATTGATGGTTGCCAGGACACCACAACAAAATGGTGTTGCTGAATGCATGAACTGTACAATTATGGAGTGAGATAGATGTATGTTGAACACTGTTGGTTTAGAGAAGAATTTTTGGGGTGAAGCTGTAAACACAACTTGTTTCTTGATCAATAGATCACCCACTACTTCTCTTGATAATAAAATTCTTGAAGAAATTGGGAAGGTAAACCAATTGATTACTCATTTCTTTGTATTTTTGGTTCTGATGCTTATGTACATATTCCTAAAGGGAGTAGAAATAAATTGGACAAGAAGTACATAAAATGTATTTTTGTTGTTATGTAGAAGGTACAAAGGGGTACAAGTTGTGTGATAGAACTTCCCACAAGATTATAATTAGCTGAGATGTGTTCTTTAATGAAAAGAGGTGAAGATAAAAAAGGTACTGAAGTTATTCCAGTAGAGGTGGAAAAACATGATGATAATCTAGATGCACTAGATGAAGAACAATTAGAAGAATATCATTCAGAAGAACAACAACCAGATGAGCCATAGGGTGAAATATCACCCCTTGTAAGAAGATCTAGTAGAGAATGCAAAGCACCTAAAAGGTACTCTCCTACTTGCAATCCTTCTTATGCATTACTAACTGATGTTGGTGAACCTAGTTAATATCAGGAGGCATGTGAAGCATAATCTACAGACAAATGGAGAGCTTCTATGGAAGAGGAGATGGAAGCTCTTCATAAAAATAAGACATGAGAGCTTGTTCTATTCCCCAAAGGAAGAAAAGCTATTGGGAAAAAGTGGGTCTTCAAGCTAAAAAGAGATTCAAATGATAATTTGGAGAGATATAAAGCTCGGTTGGTGGCCAAAGGGTATGCTATAAAATCTGGTATAGATTTTGATGAAATTTTTGCACCTGTTGTACGTTTGAGTACTATTAGAGTTGTTAGCTCTTGTTAGTAGTCTTGATTTTGAGTTAGAATAGTTAGATGTTAAAACAACCTTCCTGCATGGCGATCTCTCTGAGGAGATTTATATGCAACAACTAGACGGTTTTAAGAAAAAAGGCAAGGTGAGTCTTGTTTGTAGATTGAAAAAATTGTTTTATGGTTTAAAATAGGTGCCAAGGTGTTGGTATAAGAAGTTTTATTCTTTTATGACAAGTATAGATTTAGTAGATGTGAGGCTAATCATTGTGCCTATTTCAGAGGTATGATGATGACATTTTTATCATTCTACTTTTGTATGTAGATGATATGTTGGTTGCAGGTCGTAGCATGGATAAAATCATCCATTTTAAAACTCATCTTGCTAGGGAATTTGACATTAAGGACTTGGGAAGTGAAAATCAGATTCTTGGAATGAGGATACATAGAGACAAAAATAATAGAAAATTATGGTTTTTACAGAAGACTTATATGGAGAAGGTTCTGCAACACTTCAATATGCAGAATGCACAACCAGTTAGTACTCCATTTCCTGTTTACATTAGGTTGTCTTTAGAACAATTCCCTAATACAGAAGTATACAAGAAATATATGTCTCATGTATCGTACTCATCAGCACTTGGTAGTCTTATGTTCACCATGGTATGTACTAGACCAAACATTGCGCAAGAAGTGGGATTTTTTAGTCGGTACACGGCGAATCTTGGTATTGATCATTGGACAACTTTGAAGTGGGTTCTTAGATATCTAAGAGACACTTAAAATGGTGCTATCTATTACAGTGGGAGTAGTACTCAATAGTAAGGGTATGTGGATTCATATTTTGGTCGATAGAGAGATAAGAGAAAGTTTACTATAGGTTACATTTTCTCCTTAGTTGGAGGTTACGTTAGCTGGGTATCAAATTTATAGACAGTGGTATCACTGTCAACTATTCAAGCCAAATATATGGTAGCATTATAGGCTAGCAAGGAGGCAATTTTAATTTATAGGCTTTTGGGTGAGTTACAAGTAAAACATGATAAAATGGTTTTACATTGTGACAGTCAAAGTGTTATTCACTTAGCATGAAACTCAACATATCATTCTAGAACAAAGCATATTGACATTCACTATCACTTTGTTCGTGAAGTGGTAGAAGGAGGAAATATATCTTTGGCCAAGATTCACACTGATATTAACCCTACAGATATAATGATGAAGGCTATTGGTAGAGAGAAGTTTATTTGGTGTAGAACTTCTCTTGGTCTGTAGATTACCTGATAACAGGTAGCATTGGCAATGGTCTTTCAGTAGAGGAAGTTCATAAGTTTGTAATTTGAATTCAAGTGGGAGAGTGTTGGAATGTGAAGTCATCATGGACAACCACTACCAGTGGTTGAGTCATAATGGAGAATCATCTAGTTATGGTTGAGTCATCAAATGGGGTTGATTCATCATGGAGAATCATGTCGTTGAGACTTACTATAAATAGATGGTTTTTATGAGTCAAATTACTATAAATAGTAATTTTGACAAGTGTTGTACATATAGTTATATGAGTCATACTTACTAAATTTAGTAAGTGGTCTAAAAGTAGGACTCTACAACTTGATTGTTATATGAAAATTGAAGTCATGTTTTTAGATACATTTTGGAGATTGTTGTAACTATGAAAATTCCTGAGAATAATATTGAAATATATTTTCCCTTGGTTTTTTTCCTGGTATAATTTTACCAGGTTTTTTCCATGTAAATTATGTGTTATGTGTATTTTCTCTTCTCTGTAATTTTCTACACTTGTAATTTTCATAACATCATTTGACCTCCTATTTCAGGATGAAATATGGTTTACAAGTTAGTTTTTGTTTCTACTTCCCAAATCTCATTTTATAATTAATTTCTCAATCCACAGTCTATCTGTACAAATTTAAAATCATTTCTCTTTCTATCTTTCCCTGGATATTGTATTTTCTAATTTTATTTGCATAGTCATAGTCCATTTAGTGAAGGATCATTATATTCACCAAGCACTAGTTGAGCCTTCTTAAGCCTAGTGGATCATCTTCCTTCTAGTGTAAGAGGAGATAGTCCCAAGCTTCCTAGTTTGTTCATGCATCTTAGAGAACACTATTTCCTTCCTTACAGTAACATAACATTAAGTGAAGATGAAGATCTAGACAACCTATCTTCTTCTCAAATTAAAGTGGAAGAGACTAATGATGATAGGATTCCACATAACCCTAAAGAGATCAATCCTCCTATCCATTCGTACACATAACCATTCTATAAATCACAAGATGAAAGTATTCCCCTTCCTCAACTCAAGGCTTACTATAATTTAGGATATGCCATTACTTCTAAATAAGGTAATAGTGGACAAGGTCTTGGCATTCAAGAACATAGAATAAAGGTCCCTATAGATCATTCTACAAATGTCACTAGAAACAATATAATATATATACCTCAAGACAACATTGTTCCTTCTACCTCAAATCCTAATCCTCCTTCATTACCAATTTTTTTGTAAAAAAAAAGATGTACAAAACCTTTAAAGATGATCATTTGGCTTTTGATAAAAATGATATTTTGGAGACTTAAATATGATACAAAAATTTAATTTAATTTCTTTTAAGCAACAAAGATCATGTAATGACACATTTTATTTCATTTTTAATCATAGGAATAAATATTATCTCGTTGATTGTATTGAATTTTGACAATTCATTTAAGATTTTGTAGATAGATGTCTTATTCGTTTAACAACATACCTTATACTTTTTCTTCATATTAAAAATGTTGTGCATTAGCATTCCCTTTTCCTATTATGTTTTTCCACACCGTATGATCTTAGTGATTTATCTTATTGGGGGCTCTTCATTTTACATGGTGTTATCATTTCATATTGAATCTTTCCTTGTAAGTAATATAATAGGTCTCTTTCCCCATCTTCATGCTTGGGGGGGAAAGGGTGCTCTCTTCAATTCTTTATCTTTCCTATAGATCCAATTTCACTTTTTTGACTTGTATCTTTTATAACATGATATCCTTTCTTACATGTAATAGTTTTTCTTTCATGAGAATTTTCTCCTTTTCAGTAGATTTACATCCTTATTTACAATCTCTTTCTTTCTCAAAAGTGTGTATTTATTATAAATTATCTCTCACTTGGGGGGAATAATGTGTTAATCTGTTCCATTACCTACCAATAAGAAAGGTGTGTTTTCTTATCCATATTATATTGTTCCACACCATGTGATCTTAGTGTGTTACCTTATTGGGGTCTCTTTGCTTTGCATGGTGCTATGTTTTCATATACCATCTTACTTTGTGAGCAATTGAACAACTTCTTTTCCATGCCTTCACATTTTGGGGGAAATGTTTCATTTCTTAGTTTCAATTCCTTTCAAAGGATCCACTTTCCTTGGTAGAGTGGTGTTTCTTAATCATGTGATGTCCTTTCTTATATGGAATTATTTATCAATAATTATCTCTTATACAAGTGGTGTGTATCCTTGATCATAGTCTCTTCCTTGTTTTCAAGTGCATTTCCATCATAAAAAAATCCTTTACTTGGGGGATTAAAATGTGTTATCCTTCATCAAGAATCCCTTTTTACCTAGAAATTTGGATATATAGTGAAATTATGAAGATCATCTAATGTTAAGAAATCTGAACTGATAAAGAGGATAAAGAAAGAAGTGAAAGAGGTAATGAGAAAGATCTGGATAAAAAAGAGTGACAGTTTCTCCAGTTATGGTACTAAAATAGGTTTCGGTAATTAGAAGTCTCACGACTGCTTGTTAGGGGGAAAAATTTCCTATGTTTGTCTCCTATCTTTCCAGATATGAAAAATTTATGAAGATGACAGATCTACTCCGACAGGGAGTTCTTCGATGAAAAGAAAAGAAAGGAATATTCGCTTCAGTGAAAGTGGTTGTAGTGGGTCTATGGTGCATTATATATAATTTAAGGGTATCTTTTTCAAGGTTATACTTTAAAATATGACATTATCAAGTCATTTTACCTCACAATGCAAAAATAATTCACAGAAGAGATAAGGTAAAAAGAAGAGCAATTGCAAGCTAGGGCTTTCAATATCGTATCAAGATTTTCAACCAGTTTTGAGAGGTATTTTTCTTAGTATATTTTATTTACCTTTTTCTTCAATGGTTGGTCCATCCACTCTAGTTTTAGTTGATTCATCCACCAAAACTTTTCCCAAGTTCAAACCCTGTCCAAACATTTCCAGCAAGAATGACATGCTAGGGTGTCTGTAACAATTTCTGTATGGTGTTTTTCCTGCTGAAGATTTAAGAATCCACTTTAAGTGGAAGATGGATGAATTTGATAATTTAAAATTTGTTAAATTATATTACAAATAATTAGCTACTAGAGATTTAAAGGTCAAACCAAAGTTTAGGGTTTGGGTCAATAAAAATTTGAATATTTGGAACAATTTCCCTAATTTCTGTGATGATGACAAATGGGTAAAAATGGCGATGAGACAATTCCATGACATCTTCCTATGGATGGATTATTATCACTTGTTGACCAAGGAGGTTATGAAGATTGTAACATGACTGAATGTACTGATGTTGTACCAAAAATCAAATATATGAAAGTGAAAGATGTTGAGGAAATTACAAAGGAAGTATCTGTTGGAAGATCAGTTACAGTCAATCTGATACCAAACCCAACAATAAGGTATGTAAATAAATTCATTGAGAATAAGGTTTATTACTCAAACAAAGAAAAGTCCATTTTTGCTATGACAGTCTTTGTAGCTCATGACATGGTTGTGAATGGTGGTGACTACAATTTGTATGAGCTCATTAAGGACCAATGTATTAAAAACCTACGATTAGTTAAGACAAGCAAAAATTAGGTTGCATTTTGTTTCAAAACATTGACAATATGTTTAATATTTTATTTATCTAACATTGTACCCAGGCATGGACGTGTTCTCTAGTCTCTGGACACTTTGGTGGATCACCAAATTGCAAAATGGTTAAAAATATATAAGGATGATATTGATAGAGATGTGCATTTCACTGATTTTTTCATAGTTTTACAACATAAGATGCATAATAGGGATAATATCCCTAAATCAGTTATTGAGAAGTAAAAAGATGAAATTACTTTCATTTTCATGACTGAAAATTGCATGATGCAAGTGGTCCAACCAAGAATGCAATGGGTACCAATGCTTAGTTACAAAGTTTCTAAAGAATTGATTGAGAACTATGCAAAGGTACTTCTTTCAAGTCCTATTGGCACCTCAAAGGAGAGATTTGACACTGCACAAGAAAAATCAATGGATATTCACAAAAATAAAATAACAAAGAATTCTAAGAAGAATGTTGATAAGATTATAAAGGAGGCTATAACTCAAGAAGGTCTTAAGGAAGAAGAATATTCTAATATTAGGAGAATCACATGAAACTCTACCAATAACCCCTCTAGTATAGCTTCAATTGTTGTGTCTCCTTCAACTGTAAAAATATAAAAGACTGAAAAAGAGAGCCCCTGTAGGAAAATAAAGAAAAATGTCTATGCTCCTACAAAATCAAAGAATGAGAAGATAAGTAAAGAAAAGAACTCTAAAGTTGATACAATTCTTGTGGATTAATGAAATGAATAAGATGAATAGATGGAATCTGTTAGTGACTCAGACAAAGAGAAATTCAAGATCAGTCTGCGTTAGAAGAAAAACAAGAAGGAAAAAGGAAAAGGGGTAAGTTTGGATCCCAAATATTGTTTGATATTTTAGCAGATAGTGGTAGAAGTGAAGTAGGCAAGTTGTATGATCCTGCTTCCTCTGAAGAAAAGAAAGTTATTATTGAAGTATTTGTACATTATGGAGCTAAATTAGATCTAGATATTGACAACTATAGAAATAAAATACCTGAACCATTACAGAATGACTTGCATAAAATAAGGATGGAATAAAAATAGAATGATGATGTCATATTCAAGGCTTCTTTGGATGAAGTGTGCACCATTGTAGGTAAAAAATATTTATCATAATTTCCTTCAATTGAAAAAGATACTTTTGTAAGAACAAGGAAAAGAAAACATATACTCATGGATAGGAAATTTGAAGCATCTCAGTTAAAACAAGATCTTATAAGAGAGTTGATCATCTTGGCTGGCCAACTAAAGATGTTATCCGATGATACTATGAGTCCTTAAAAATTATGTAGAAAATACCTCAATTCTAATTATAACGATGAGGATTTATATAACTTGGATCATAATCCTCTAGATGTAGAGATATCTCTCTCTTCGGTGAAATTTTCCACTCTGGTAAGACCATCTGTAGTCATTGAGAAGTTTCAAAAAGGAAAAGTAGAAAATGGAGAAAAAGAAGAAGAAAAGGTTTAAGAATGTAGAGAAGAAGTCAAATCAGAAGATAAAGAAAATTAAAAAGAAAAGGAAAAAGGAACAAAAGAGGAAGGAAGAGGAAATAGTCAGAGAAGAAGAAATTATATTATAGTTAGTTTCTACCAAAAACATTGTGCAGACTACTTCGGAGCATAAAGTAGATAAAGAGCCTGAGATAAAGATGATTAACCAAAAAGAGGACACCGATACTAGCTCCAATAAATTTATTCAAGGATTTTTTTCCTTCACCTCTCATGATACAACTTGTTACTACTTCAAAATTGTATATTAATTTTAAGAAGGTTACCCCAAGATAAAGGCTTTAGATAGGTCGGTCCATCTCAGTTTCATTTCATGAAGAGTTACTCAGAGAATCAGAGGAAAATGAATAGATCACTAAGGAAACCTTTTCTACTCTTCAAAGTATCATTCCCCTATGTTCAGTTGATTCGTCCTGCAAGGAAAAAGAGAAATGAAAAATACTGGTGAACACTATTTAGGTGTTGACAACTTCTAGAGATAATCAGATTCAAATGAAAGAAGAGGAAACAAAACATAAGCTTCTATTAGAGGTTAAAGGAAAGTGTAACAAAGATTTAAATGATATTTAGTCCCTTATTTAGGAAGGCCAGGAGCTACTTGAATGTGGAAACTCTTTGTATGAGTATACCTTGCATTGGCTTGAGGTTAGTGAGAAGATCAAATAGAAGATTGATGCTATATAATCATCCATTTGACAAGCACACAGGTCATATAAATTATCAAAAGACTTAGATGGAATTGATAAAATGTCATTGGAGAAAATGAAAAAGAGATTATTTTCTTTAAATCATTAGAGAGATAATATCATTGTTCATTAGGAAACCTTCAGGATATGTGTGCCCCATGCATCACTTCTCTCAGTCAGGCAATACTTTATGCACAACTAATCACTTTGATTGAGCTGACTTCCATAGAAAATGGTGAAGATTTACTTGCAATAATTCATGTTCACATATACCTTCTTGCACATGCTATCAGGGAATGGAACAATAATAGAGACAAGTGGATTTATGAGCTTCATAGGTTGAAGCATACATTTGAGTCTAGTCAGAGCGATGATACTTGATTTCCTTCGATTGTAAGTTTCCTTGTTATATGAAGTTGTATATAGTTTATTTGTTTTCTTTTTGGCCCCTTTTTCATTGATGCCAAAAGGGGGAGTAATGGTGTAATTAAATATGGAGTAAAAAAAAATGTTCCAACAAAATTTTTTGAAAAAAAGAAGACAAAAACATGGTTCTCCCTCTTAGGGAGAGTTTTTGAAATTTTGGAGTTTTTGGAGATTTTATAGTTTCAAAATTTTGTTGTGATGCAGTTATGAAACTTTTTAAAATTTTGGTTTGTCATAAATGAAAAAGGGGAGATTGTTAGGTTACCTCAATTTTCTAGTTGTCATTGGTGACAAAAATGTGGATGTTTCGGTATACCTTTCCTACTGTTACATCTATTGGTATAGTTATATAGTTCACCAACATCATTTTACGATGGTATATGGGTTTTTTTTGGTCCACACCCTTATTTGGTCGTGTGCAAGAAATATTTTTTTAATGGCCGACTGCATTCACACATTTCGGTTGATCACATTGTTTTATCTTTTGGGTCCCCATCAACACCAATTGCTTCAACCAACATGATAGAGAGGCATACTGATGATTATATATCTTTGGCGATCTCACCATTTTTATAGATGTCTATTTGTTAAAAAAAATTGTATAATGATCTGTATATGTAAAGTATTGATATAAATAGAAAATTGTTGATGTAAATAGAGAAATGTTGTACATAATTTATTACCAATAATGAAGGGTTTCAACACCTCAGTGAAAACTGTGCTCTGTGCATACTTTGATACACTTTTATCAGTTTGATTTTGTACTTCACACTTTTATAATGTAGGGAAGTGAGCCCAACCGATAGTGAGCCACCCTTTATATCAATTAACTGGTTACTTAATACTTGAGAGTTAACCCTCTCCATGGTGTTTCCCATCTTGGGTTTCCACAAAAAAATCTAGTGCTATCTGTTGCTATGTTATTTACTTTCAGTTTTATTATTTTCTACAAACTGTGAAATGTGCTATGTGGATAGTTGCTTTAATGTTTTAAAGTTTTGAAGGGTGTATTTATTCACCCCTCCCCTCTTAGTATACTGGATGTTCAACAATATTTTGAGTGTTTTGTCTAAAATTGTTTTAATAAACATTTAGTGATGCATGAGATTTTGTATGTTTTTTTGGGTCACTTTAAAATTGAATAGAATTTAAATCATCTATATTGTTTACTTCAATGAATACTCAACTTATTTGCATAGTTCTCGGTGGTAGAATATAACCTTTTTTTTTTTTAAATTATAGCTATACTTATGAAATTATAATTCCAACTTTAATGATATATTCATGATGTACATATACCTTTTTACACTTGGTTTTAATTAAGATTTTTCCCTCTATATAATTTTTTTTTATTATTATAATGGTGTGGTTGAATTTCATCTCTCCCATAGATAACATTAATATTTTTCCCTCCACATAAATTTTTATTTTTCATTTTTTATTATAATTGTGTGGTTGAATTTTATCTCTCCCATAGATAACATGACATCTAAAAGGTATTTTTAGTGCCAATTATTGTGATCAAAGATCCAAGAAATGTGTCACCTAAGCTTTTTTCCAATAGTTTTATCATTTCCCTTTCATTCTTGTAGACCTTTCAATATCACTTGAACACTTATAATAACTTTGGAGAGTTTGACATAATCAAACAAAGAGTGGTAGTTAGTTTCAACCCATATCCTAGAAAATTTCCCCTTACCATATATTTAGCCTCTAATATGTGGAATGTATTCTAAATGGATTTTCTAAGGTCACTGTTTAACACACAACACCTTGGTGCCATGCTATGCTTTGTGCAATTTCACAAGGGTTCACCCTACCATTAGTAAGTTGATAGTTTATGTCATCCAATGTGTCACATGCAACAATAATGTCATAAAAATGATCTTCACAATAACATTGAATATTACTTAGGTTCCCAAACATACTCAACCAAAATTGCATAATAGAAAAATTAAAATACATAGTGCAAATCAAATAGAAAATAGTTGTGTGGTATAGGAACTAGGATGCCCTAGAGCCCAACATTAATTTACTCATAAAGTGAAATAATGAGTGAGGAGTACAGAATGATCATGATGTAGATGCTTAATTCATCAACCTAATGAAGGTTACTTATTCTTTAGACAACCATGTATGTTTTTTGTTTCCTTACCATCCTAGTGAGTAAGATATTATTTATGCTTGCTATATCAAGTTTCCTTTCCAATGCTCTCATCAAATGTTATAATATTCCATCTTGTTTCTTTTCATATATCTAATAATTTTGCTCGATTTTATCCAATACTTAAATTTACGCATCAATCAAACCACATTTCCTAGGAAAAGGATATAGATCAAATCTATTTAATATTAGGGAGATGTCAATTTCCTTTGGCGAGTTGATTTAATACATATTATTTGAATATTTGTGAAAGAGGTCTTATATGAGCCACTTTTTTTTCGCTTTTTCTTGTTATATGTCCCTCTAGAGAATCCCTCTTTCCTTAAATTCACGGGTGGCTACAAGAAGTTGAGTCCCACTTTTGGGCAAAAAGTGGAAGTGTTTTCCCTGTGTTTCAAATCTTCTGTCAATTGATGTCAATGTTTGAGGCACTTAAAGATTGAATCTCAAAAAACTTCAGTTATAGAAAATGCAGTGCTTGGAGTCTACTTTTAGAATATATAATTTATTTCAATACCCACATGGTATAAATTGCATTTTAGTTGGCATGTTTAAAAACCACTTTTTCAAAATGCATGTTTCATGACCATACTACACACATGTATGACCACCCTATTTTGAAGTAAATAAATGAATATTTGTGAATCCTTATGGGGAAAGGTATCTAAAACACAAAAGATTGATGAGAATATTTTTTCTTTTTTTTTTATTGAATATTTTTTTATTAATTGTTAAACATAATGATAAAGGAACTGAAATTCAAACCCCAATTGAAACTGAAATTCAAACCCCACTTGAAATTGAAAATCAAACGACAATTGAAATCTACAATGTGGATGTAGACATAGAAACACCAATTGAGAAAGAAACTCGTTTGAATGATAATGAAATGACTGAACAATTTCAAATTAAAAGTGATGTGATATACAATTTGGGTGGATTTATTTCATGGAGACAGATTAGAACACACACAACTAGATTGTTTAGACAATTTTCTATAATAAGAAATTCGGGTTTCAATGTCAACTAATGTTACAACTAATTAAAATGACTAAAATGAAATAATTGATGAAGAGGTTAGGAATTTATGTGAAATACAAGAAGAAGGATGAGTCTCTAAAACAAGCTATATGAACTTTTTCTAGTGCCTTTGACACAATCAGAAAGAAAACTCATTCTAAAGATATGAATGCGAAACGACGAGCAATAACAAAAGCTTTAGTAAAAAAACTACTTCTGATAAAAGAATGATTACAAACATAAGTGGATATCTTAATATTGATCATGGAGCTTTAGTGATTTGACAAACCATTTATGGAGCTTTAGTGGCAGACTCCCGAGGTCTGACATAAAACTTACTGGTAAAGTCAAAACTTTGATTGAAATTTTTTGGCACGATAATACAAGAATATCACCTAATGCTAGAGATGTTCTTAAATTAAAAAGTTGGCTAAAAAATCCATGATCCACATCCAAAAAACCTTTTGGATATGACTCAAATTGAATTGTATAATTTTTTTTTGGATGTTAAGGTGTTAACTATTAGTATTAGTTAAAGATCTTTTGAAAAATGTAAACCATGGTATGTAAGGATTAACAAGGAAAGAGTCATGTGTTGTTGCAAAACTCATGTTCAATTTTGTTATCATTATGATGTATTTCAATATATACATTCTACCATGCATACTAATGAAATGTTACAAGAATGTGGTATAAATATAACACCTCAAACTGTAAAGGAGTTTATATCAGGTTTATTTTGTAACCCACCTAATGAGTAATTTTTTCTTTTGAATGCATGTGTTTCTGGTGTATGTGATGTATGTGGCAATCTTTCATTTTCAGATGAATGTTTGCATGAAAATATTTCAATTGATTTTGGACAGAAATTAGTTGATGTAAAAATATTTAAAACTATTGAGTATCCACTGAAGGATAGAAAGGTTAGAAAATCGCGCGATCTAATTACTGAAAAAGTTAGTGTTCATGCATTTATGAATGAATTCAAGAATGTGAAACACTCTCAAAACACTAGATGGCTTGATGGACAATTTTTCATATGAAAGAATACATTTCCAATTGGTAGTATACTTTTAGTCATTGACTTTGCAGAGAACTACACGCTTGCACGAAAAGATGGGATCCAATCGCAATATCATAATTCAGTGCAAGTAACATTTTTTTATATTGTCTATAGGCATGTACCTGATAGTACATAAGAGGATCAATTTTTTTTTGAGAGAGTACCATTTCTATATAAGTGATAATAAATTACACTCATCAGAGTTTGTCTAGTATTTCTTTAAGACCTTTTATGATAATTTAAGGAAGAGAGAAAATCATATAACACATAATCTAATATGGTCAGATAATTGCATAGAGAAATTCAAGAATGCTAGAATTTTTTATTGGTTGAGTAGGACACACAAGAAAATTAATATCCAACATATTTGGAGTTTTTTTGAGTCTGGACAAGGGAAAGGATAACACGATGGTTCTGGTGCATGTGTTAAGAGAGCCCTTTGCATAGAGAAACTCAATTTTGAGGAAAAAGAAAAATTTAAAGATGTATGTGAAATTATTGAATGATGTAAAACAAATTTGTCTACATGATCAAGTCAGGACTCTATAATCAGAGGTTTCTTCTGGCTAGTTGAAGAGAAGAATATCCTTTCAAGATATGATTGTGATACAATCAATGGGTCAGCTAAATGACATTCATTTAGGAGTTATAATTCTAATACTTGGACTATATGGAGTAGGGAGCTTGCATATTATTGTTAATTTTGTGTTGCAGGTGAATGGGAAGAATGCAAGAATATAGAATGGGTTGAAGAATGAAAACCACAATCCTTAATACCTAGTGAGACACAAGATCAAGATGATATAACAAATGAAGACCTAAATCATGCATTTGCATCAGAAGATTATGATCGTGTTTCAGACCTCACACAACCTAGTAATTTAATTCAATTTATCGTAAAAATTTAAATTATATTATTTATGTATGTCATATAATTTATTATTGTATTTGAATTAAAAGTCTAACAAGTTTTATTTGTACATGTACGTAATTTTGTTTTACAGGACATGTGTATGTTGTTGTTGCACCTGAGAATAATGAAGAGAAGAATGAGTATTGGCTAGCTCGATGTGTAGAACCTAAGAAAAAGTTGATATGTCATAAAGTAGATGATGATGGTTTTTAGTATCCAATTGGGTCTGTTGTGGTTGTTAGTATATGGCTACACAAATACCTAACAAGAAGGAATGATTTACCAGCTTTTGAAGACTACCAATCAGAAAATAAGATTATACACTATTCTCATATGGTAGTGACAACAAATATCAAATTGGAAAGATACAAAGGGATACTTGCTAGAAAATATTATGGACACTTTCAATGGAAGAGAATGAGGCAATCATAGACGCATTGAAAAAAATAGAGGATGTTGATGGTACATTAGGTTGAATCAAATATATAAATCTAAGTTTTTGTCAATTATTTTATTTTTACATGTAGTTCTATATGTAGATGTCTTCTTTCAAGTCTCATATGTAGAGCTAATTACTTTGGTTTTCAGGTGTCAAGTACAACTGGAAAACATAGATGACAGTCAGCTTGTGCATTTTACAACTTTTGGCTAATCAAAGTTCTAATAATAGGTGAGTGTAATTAATTTATTTAACTTTTGGATCCTACATTTAAATTTGACATAAATGATAATTGACTTTAAATGAACTTCACATTTAAATACATATTTTCTAACATTTCAAAATTCATTTTTATGATGTAGGACCTCTAGAAGAACATGGACATGAATTATTTATGCAGCTCAATGCACAGTTGTATTCATCCAATTTTGGTTTTATAAAACACACGAGTTCATTTTTATTCATCCAATTTTGTTTTAAATATAAGTTCAATGCATAGTTTTATAGTCCTATGTTCACTAATAGATAATGATATAGTTATTTGTAGATCCATATTTCATAGTTCAAATTAATATGTCATGGTTAGATAGATAATTTTTTTATAGTTAATCTTGAAGTCAATATTAGTTACATCTATATTGTATAATAAGTTATTTGATAAATGCTAGTTTTAAAATCAATTGCTCTTGTCAATTACATGAAGAAATAGCTACTATTAATGACCAAATTTTCTTTTTTTTAAAAGCAAAAGTGGGGTCTCCACTAATATTTATATTAATAATAAAACTGGTTCAAGAGATTAGTTGGGAAAGAGCCAGTAAGAAAACCCGACGTCATCACTCAATACAATGATATGCAGAAGCTAGAAGTCTGATTATTACATAATTAGTTGACCGCAAAAAGCATCGAGATCGAAACCACAGTATTTGCTCAACAGCTTATATCAAATTAACATTTACAATGTGGGTAAATCAAAATTAACCCCTCAAAATAACTTTGACACACGTATCCAATAAGTAACTCCTATCGGATCAATGTTTATAGATTTGCAAGTTTGAAAAGTTAGACTTTATGCCTCCAAAAAGGTGACCAAAATGTCGATGAAGAAGAGACCACCAAAACCGATAAGCATATGTAATTTTACCCGTTGATCATGCAGAAGAAACCTTAGATGTCAAGGAGCCATCAGCAGTCAGGAACCCCAAGAGCAACATGCTATGTTACCCTAAATTCCATTAGAAACAAAATTCATGCAGAAGTCGATACAAAAAAAAAATTATGTTGTATCTTTAGTTATTCCTCCATAGGGTCAAAATCTTCGGGGGAGAAATCTGAATGAGTACGAGGTGACCATCCCCCACCGAATTTGTTGTGTGCCTGTGGCCCATCCCAACCCAAAAATTGATTTATTTGTTGGTAATCAACCAAACCTTCCCTATTGTAAGATTGGATAGCAGTCCCTTCCAACACTTGTGTACACTTGAGAAGAAACTGTTGTGCGAGCAAGTGGAGATTCTACAATGTTAGACCTATCGAGAAGCAAAGTCAGTGCATCCACTTTTTTGCAAATCAGCTCTTCCGAGTCCAAACCCAATGTGCGGCCCACTGTTTGCAGAGCAACAGAAGTTTGGAGGTTGCTCTGTTCTTCCAACACCCTTTTGATTTTATCATATGTGACCATGGCAGTGTGGTTTGATAATAGTGAATGCCTTGTAAAAATGCCGCGTATCAAAGCATGCCCGTTCCATATGTCATACTTTTGCATGGCTCTCTGTAATTTATTTTCATCCCAAAATTTTGGAACCACAAACTTTCGAGCAATTTCTTCCAGTAAATGAGTAGATTGCAATAAGTCCATGGCATTCGAAAAGAAGATTGAGACTAATTGTGACGGATATATTAGCTGTTTGGTCCGCGGTTCTATATTTTCGTGGCTGATGATAGATTTAATTACTTCCCTGATGTTTGTAGAATGAACGATAAACATACCTTCAAGTATTTCCTCTGAAATTCGGGTTGGGAGAGCTTGTTATAAATCAGGAGAAGAAATTAGAATTCTGTAGTTCTTAGGCATTAATTCTGCATGTAAACTCCCACATTGATCACATACACCATACTCCAAACTATGTAATGCCATGGTCCCTCAACCTTTGCAGCGTTCTGGATCAAGAAAGGTAAATTACTGTTGTATATACAAACAATGGGATGTCTGTAATTATATTGCATGTACATGTTACTAATTTTCCTGAAGTATGAGTTAGACACGCAAATTTCAATCATGTGGGAAGTTTGGAAATCTCCCAACTTGCTTTTTGCTCATATGAATTTAATGATGTCAGGGATGTTTACTAATATCTTTGATACCTTGACATGATTATTTCACAATATGTTTGTGTGCTCTTAATGCCTACCCTGAAATTTGGAGACGACATATTAATCATTTGGGAATGATAGGATATACACTACCATCATATGATATGCAATCCCCCAAATACGTGTGGACTAATATGGATAATCAAATCAATAAACCACGCGTCCCTTCAATCGGTTTGGGATTTGATTCTGCAATCTCCTCGTGGAGTAATCATAAATATGTAGTACTTTACTGCGCTAGTTGTGATTATAATTCATACCATATGATCTGAATACTTTCGTAGCCCACATGTGGATTTCTGCATAATTTTGGTTGAAGATAATCGTGCCTTCATAATTTCGCAGGTATATTTCTGTACTTGAGTTCTGAACACAATTTTATACCCCTTGACCTTATTTCTTAAGTGCCAAGCAATTTGAATTTAGTAGATATGTATTCAAATAAATGATTTATCTATGTTGACCATCTTCATTACATCAGGCCATTTCTCTATAATCTTATCAACACTTGTATCTGATATTTGATTTCCATCGCATCCCATATTTGAAAGAAGGTCAGCTACTCTGTTACCTTCCCTCATTGTGTGTGAGATTGTTAGATTAGGAAAACTGTCTAAGAGGTGCCAAATTTGTGTCAAAATATATTTCAATTTCCAATTTGATGATTCCCTTTTGACACATGCATTAATAATCACCTGCGAATCTCCTTCCACATGTAAGTTCTTAATACCACACTGCTTTGCCAATGTGAGTCCTATTAGCATTGCAAGAGCTTCTGCCAAATTTTTAGTGCCATTTGGTAATTGAGAGGCAAAACATGCTAGAAGATTTCCCTTGAAATCTCTGATACATGCCCCTACTCCTGACTTTCCAGGATTTCCTCGAGAGGCACCATCGAAGATTAATTTTTTGTAATGGGACAATGGGGGTTGCCAATGGATAATTGATCTGTCTATCTGACCAGATGTCTTCTTAAGATTTGCCCACCCCATGGGGATACTAATTCTGTCCCAATTTCTCAGAACTGAAGTATCCCATGCTGTCAATACAGGGTTATACCCACATCTATAAAGGCTTGCATTCACAACCTCGGATATTGACTTTTCAATTGTGTCCAGAACTGTTTCCAAGCTTGATGTTTCATTTCTGAATATCCTTTTATTACGCTCCCACCATAATGCCCAGATTATAAGAGAGGGGGTGCATGTCCAAATATTAGCGAGGAGAGAATTCTGATGTAGTTCTAGCCAAGACTCAAAGAGATCCCATAATTTATTGGGTAATGGTGTTTGATACCCAAGTTTGTTGAGGACATATATCCAGCACTTTTGTGCAAAAGTGCATTGTAATAGTAAATGATCACCAGTCTCAATTTTTTCTTTGCATAGGTGGCGCTGAAAAGCTTGAGTAATGTGGAATTTTTCTAATCTATCACTTGTAATAATTCTGTTGTTCAACGCAAGCCATGCAAAGCATCCTGCTTTTGGCAAGGTGGCTTGGTTCCAACAAAAGTGGTAACATCTCGATGGCATGTTTTGCAATTCCTCCTGTTGCAGAATTATATACCCCTCTCTAATGGAATATTTTCCATCCTTAGCAGGAGCCCATATTAATTTGTCTTCCTTCTTAGAGAAATATACTTGCCTTTCTATGAGAATTGAACGAAGTAGTTCAGTATTATGTCTTGAAAGATGTAGACCATTTGGATCTTTCCATTGCACCTTGCCTGAGAATAAGTTGACAGCTAGTACAAAATCAATGATACATTTTCCCCATTCATTTTCTATTGCAATGATTATTTCTTGTGGAAGAGTTGGTGTTAGGAGAATGGGGAGTCCATTCCAAGAATCCCTCCAAAATTTAACACTTGCACCATTGTTAACTTCCCAGGTGACATAGTTAAGGATAGTTTGTCTTGAGGACATCATGAAGTTCCAAATCACTGAGCCTTTGGGTGGGTCTGCAATGGTAAGGATTAGGGTTGGATTTTCATTATCTAGGTATTTACATTGCATAATCTGACACCATTTATTGTACGTCTTTGTGAGCATCTGCCAGACTAGCTTACCTCCAAATGCCTTATTGTGGATTGTTAGATAAACTCATATACTACATAAACTCATATATCTAGATCAAACCACTATTTAAAAAACCATGAAATAGGATTTAAAAAGTCCACGAATAAGATAAATAACATAAAAAGTCCTGGAATAATATGTATCATAATGTCCATCATATCAACTCATGACAAGTCCAAATAATATGATAACAAGTCCTGATAACGCAAGTCCAAATAACACAATAATAAGTCCTAATAACATGTATAACATGTGCCATCATATAATAACATAACAAGGTCTAACATGTGACAAAAAAGAGTGAAATAATATATGTAATATATATAATCTAACTCTTCTCATCAAGCTTATCTGTAGTCCTCTTCATTCCACATGAAGGTGACTGAGATGTACCTTCTTGAGTGTCCTCGTCCTCCTGTATATTTTTAAAAGATTGCATCAGGAGACTATGTGTGTTTAACTCAAATGACTTGCATAATTCACTTAAAAAGTAATTAATATTAATGAACATTGAAAATTTTACCATGCGTCCATGCTTAGTAATGCCCTTAGTGGGACAAGGAGATCCTCTCTTGAAGCAACATCAAAAGTGGATGTAGTCAAGTCATGTAAAAACAAACATTACAAAATTTTGATAATCTAGGTATAAAAGACAGGTTCACAATAGACATTGCAGAATTGATTTTAATCATGACCTCAAAGGACAATGTCGATGGTTGCATTTGGCTGAATTCTGTAGCCATGCAAAGAGTTATGGTGGTGTCAACCTGAATGATTTTAAAGCATAAATCAAACCTGTAAATACACAAATTTTAAAGTATATAACTTGACTATAAATTTATGGAATAAAAGCATGTACATTAGATGTCTGACGCATAGCCAATGTCATTGATGAGTCAAGATGTAAATGTGATGCAACATGAGACAATGCAAAAGCCTACAATTGTAAAAAAATAAGCACGAATAAAAGTTGTACATAAATTAGTAAGCATATAAACACTTAAAACTTTAATGAATGAAAAGCATACTATGGGTATATGAGGCTGAGTCTTAGTGACTGGTAGGGTAGAGCATGAAGAAATCCCAACCTCAGTATTACATGAAGAACCCTACAAAATTGCAAAAAATATATCAAACACATTATTTCAAATATATCAAATACTTTAAATGCACTTAAATGTTTCCAGATCAAAGTGCATACCGTGAATGGGTCACCAAGATTTCAAGGTGTAGAGATGATATGATGGTGGTCGCTAAATAATATTGCACTGTAATTATAATTAAATTTACCTCTATAAGATGATCATCATCCACACAGAGAAAATCAACATATGATGTGATCTCATGTCTCCGACATCACCATGCATGCCACCATCAACATCATCATATCCACCATGGGTAGTGTTGACGGGACTCTTATGACCGGGTCTGCCAACAGAGATAAGTTGTCACCGGGTACCGAGGTACCGACCAACTTTGCCTGTAAAGTTTGTCTGGGGAAATGAGATTCCCCAAGCCTCCAAGCACGTGAAAGTTGGGTCTCGATAATGCGGGGATCGGTTGGGAGATGTGACTATTTTTCAAAGGGGATAGTTGGTTATCTTCAACTCATCAACTCTGGGGATTCAAGTAAGTGGTGTTTCTCCAAGCATGCTTACACTTAACAAATAAACTGAAAAGGATACTGCAGGGTTAGAAATATTTCATCTACTTATAGTTATGCTAAACATTCAAAACATCAACAATGCTCTAACACACTACACTAAATACTGAAGAAACATACAACCATCAGTTCATATTTCATCAGTAGAAAAGGAAAGGAGGTCGTTAATCTACTTTAAGCATCAGAGAAAAGGACATAAAGAACACAAAGCATAAAATACCATTAACCTAGAAGACTGAATGCCAACAACATCATTGAGACAATTCTTCCTTCTTCATTAATGTCTCTTCCAGCAAGCACTGGTGCGTGGTACAATGGTGGCTCCAAGGGAGCATCTCACTACTGAAAACTTAGAAACTATGGAGCATTGTGCTCTGCAACTAAGAAATGAGAAAAAAAAACTGCTTTGCTATTACTATGGATTGCAAAATCATTAATTTTTCTGACCCTTGGAATGAGGTCAAACTTACTATTTATACACATCTTTATATCTAACCCTAACCCTAACTTATTTTACACTTTACAATAAAATACATTATCCAGTGGTTGGTACTACCTGCACCACGTTACAAAGGACCTTGAGATAGAGAAGGTCTGACATGTCAGAAGAATAAGAGAAGAAGGATGGAGTGGAAGAATTGGCCTTGAGAAGAGAGCCAGAAAGGAGAAGGAAGAAATTTGATCCCCCGGGGATCGAGGCTACATGCCTCATAAATGGGAAAAGTGGCACCCTATCTCTGATGCGCTAGGTGTATCTCTGAAGCGGCGCCTTGGGAAGACCATCTGTCAGAAACCTCTTGCCAATCTGACGTGCCTTGATGTATCTATCCACCTTATGACAACCTTTGACAACATTTATTAACTACTACCCACCCTCTGGCAACCTTTATTAACTTCCTTGAAAGTGACCGGTCGACCTCGGGGACTGGGACACGGGTCGCTTAAAGAACAAAAAATGTAGGATCTAGAATTTTGGGATCTGGGAACTTACGTTCCAAAAGAATAAAGAATACAAGACATCTTCCCTGAGTTTTCTCTAGCTCCCAGAGAATCTCTATTATTGTTTACTTTCATTCAAGGTCTGGAGGAGACGGGAAATTCCATCTTCATCGATGTCTTTAAGGCCAGCCCGCCGATACTTGGCCACCTAAAACTGTTCTCCTAGGTCTGGAATATTGTTCTTAATTACTTTGGCCATCTTTTCCGCATCGTGACCACTAAGCATCATGCAAGTTATTCATGTCATTTTAGCTCTGTCTATCCCCTCCAAGGATTGATACCTTGATTCCATTAATTCATCAAACTTCCCCAAAACATATTCCTCCGGCGTGCATGTGTCGGTGCTAAATGGATCAGCTCCAGAGACCTTTGAAACAAAAGACTTGTATAAATTGAAAGAATTTTAGACTATATTGACCTTATCACACAAATTCCATATCATTTTCTTGATTACCCCCAATGTGAGGTCAAGTTTGGAGTGTTGGGTCTTCACAAAATCAAACGACTCTTCTCCTAAAATTTCAGACTCGGAGACAATCTCCTGTCCAAGGCCGATGAGTTCTTCTAACTCAACCTTCCATGCCTCATAATTGTTGATGTTTCCCTCCCATATGATGATGGTGGCTTCAGCCTGGTGTAAGATGTGGTGAGCTGCATATAAATATAGGAGTGTGGACACTAGGAAACATCAGAGGTTTCCTAACTGCAAGGCAACCCATTCATCAACCACTTGGGCCTTCTTCTTCATCACCTGTAATGAGTCTATATCACTATGCAGAAGTAGTGCATCTGACGTAGAGGCCCCTAGAGGAACAATGTTGATGGGCCGGGCCAGCTCAGTCAGTAGTCCCATGAGGTTTGCATTTTTCTCCTTCTCTGCCTTGAATTTTTGAGCCTCTTTCTCGTAGCGAGCCTCCAGCGCCTTGGCTGCTTCTTTCAACATGTCCAGTTCACCCTGTTTTCCTCTCTTCCCCAATGTCACTTCTGTGACATTGTAATCTCTGGCCTCAACCATTGCCTTGTCTGCATCTGGGAAAGGTGTCGCGATTATTGCGATTGTTTCTTCACCCGGCTTGGTTCGAAGAGTGTGGACTGTTTAGGCTTTCTTAGCCTTAGGCGAATTCTGCACCTAAGCCATCATCTCTACCAAAGAAAGATGGGCTTTGGGTGTTGTTTGGGATTTTTTCTTCCAAGATTCTACCAACCACTATGGCGGTAGGGGTGGCTTTGCAGCCAAAATCTACTCCTGTGACTTCTCCCTGGGATCTTGTTGTGCCCCTTCAATAGTATGAGCCTTGTCTGGCTCCTTCCCTGTATCCTTTGATTCATCAGTGACGTTGTCCCCACTATCTATATCCTCAGTAGTATTTGGGTCCTCATTGGTTGCCCCGGGATTCTCTTCTTCATCTTGTTGTTGTTCTTGCTTAGCCTGTGTTGCTGGGGTGTCTTCTTCTATCGGTACATCTTTTGGTAGTGGGGGAGGCAAAGGGCCAAGATTCAATGTTTGGGGCGCAGTGATTACCTCCCCAAATGTTACCTTTGGGAGTGGTGTTTGGAACATGGCGGTTGGGGTCAAGGTTGTTCCCGTGGGTCTGGTTTCCCCAACCGATGCCATTTGTTCATTTTTCTTTTGTTGGCCTGAAACTCCCATATCCTATATTTTAGAGACCTCAAAGTTATTCACCTGTTCTATCCCCTTTATCTCTTCTATTTGTACCTCCTTCTCCTGCGCAGGTTCCTATTCTAGATTTTCCTCCTGCGCGGTAATTTCCTCCTCCAGTTGTACGATATCTCCGTACAAATTCCCAAACTTTTCAGCCCTAAATACATCATCAAATTCTTCTTGAGGGGGAGGATTTTCTAGGACATGAGCGTGCTCTAGTTCTTTCTCCGGCTCTGGGGAGTCGGAAGAAACAATTTTTACTTGTGGGATTTGCAGCATCCCAAGCTCTGGTTCTGTCTTTGGTTTTGGGTTGAGCCTTTTCTTCTGCCTGGTAACCAAAGGAGGCCCTGCATCCCTTAGGACTGCCTGCTCCTCTTCTGCATCTATTCCTGTCGCCCTGATCATTAATGTCGCTAGTGAAGGGGAAGAGGGAGGATAGACAGGTCCAGTCATGAGCACTGGAGTGGCCAACCGCATGACTAATTTCTCCCTCATCTACTGGGAGGACGCTATTGATTTTTTCAGTTGTTCTTTTATGGGGGTCTTCTGTAGGGTTGGAGTTTCCACTATTCTTTTCCCTCTATTTTCTCCCTGTGAACAGGTTCTGGCCCCGAAAGTTAGTTTTTGTACTGTAGGGCCAGCTCTACGGGTACTCCCAGGGAATACTCTCTTAAAGTATTCATAGCTGCACTCGACCACGTTGCGAGTGATTTCCTCAATGGTAGGCCCCTCCTAGGCATTCCAGTCTACCAGTGGGAGGTCCATCTTGTCAATCCCCTTTGCCTTGTACTGGGGGTCTATTGTGGGTTGGGCATCTAAGAAGTCATCTGGGAATTTTTGGAGCTTCAATATTTCCATCATCCCCATGGTCATTTGGATGTAATGCTGGCTCTGAACTTCAACATCATTTTGGAAATCTTTTAAGAAGTCCTCCATGTGAAATCAATGGGGCTCTGATGCCCGGGGAAGTGCCAATGCAATTTTTCCAAGCAGATCAAAGTTCTTCCGTGCTAGATAGAATTCTGCCAAGTTTAGGCTCTTGAGCTCCATGTCTACCTCCCTGGCTGTGGCCAGACTGCACGAGTAATTCCCACAAGTGATTGGGAATGGAAAATTCATCACCTTCTTAAGAGCATATAAGGCGTGCAACTCCAGCATTTGTCGGCAATATTCCAAGAGAATTATCTTTTTCCCACAATGTTTGGGCAACAAGTAAGGTTTCCCGGAGAAGTCGGTTATCCTTATGTAGGTATGTTGCTAGAATTGGATGTAGTAATGGCCATAACTTCTGACCAGATCCATTGCCTCCTTAGAGAGGAAGTACCCTACATCCTGGGTAGGCATGAGAAGATTGTAATAGACAAAGGCATCGTTCACCCAGCAGAAGCTGGGGAAACTAGCCTCCCATTGAATTTGTGGGAAATAATCCCAGGGAGCCTTCTAACCTGGGCTGATCTCAAGTACACCCGATGTGAGTAACCCATTGGTGACGGGTCATTTTTGTGCTAAGTCCTAGAGAACATAAGAGGTCATATAGAATTTGCGCTTATGTGCCACCTGAAGGAACTGGGAGTTTACATGATTAGAAATAATGGTGGCCTAATCAAAGTATTTCTCGCTGGTGGAGATGCTAAGAAAAAAGTAGTACATCCACCCTGAGAACTCTCGGGCATGAGGTTGCCCAAAGATCTGGCATAGTGCTATAATCCCCATTTAGATACTTTCTTTAAAATCAGATCGAGGATCTCTAATTTCATTTTCTTGGGGTCCCTCTTCGGAGTCTTGAGCCAATGGTTGTTCATATATTGTCAAGCCATGACCTCCAGCTACTGAAATTTCTCCAAAGCATTAGCTCTGGTAATGACGGCTCGATCATCAAACTAGGGAATCCCCAAACCTTCTTGAAAAATGGCGGCATCGAGAGACACCATGGGGGTGGGATATCCGGTCGGGACTGGGGCGGTGAGCATGATGGCCTAGATGGAGGAGTTGTAATGTACTACAAGGGAGAGAATCAGCTCTAGGGCCTACATTGAGCATGGGAAACAAGCGGCCTTCAGGATCCCAAAATCTGCAACGCTGATCGCCAATGGATCCCTGGACTATCATTGAATAAACATTATCTTAACTAGGGCCTGCATCTCAGCTCACATTCCAATGCTGGTGTCGGTAATTAACTGAACCTGGGACTCAATCTTTGATCTGATAATGGCATTTTCCCTTAGGTACTTCTTGCTGAGAGGCAATTTTTCTAAGACCCTCTCAATTTTGGATCTGACGGTTTCCCTGGTGACCGTCGTGGAGGGAAGCTTCGGGCTTCTGGGTGGTGAAGATGCGGAAGCTTTAGACATAGTTAAGGTACATTGTTTTGAAAACCTGCAAGGCAAGGTGACCGTTAGAATTTGTAGATAAAAATATTCTGGGATCTAGAGATCTTACCACCGAGGCACGTCCTTAGCCTGAAAAGTTAGTTTGGATTCAAAATCCTGAAAAAGTATATATATATAATGCAAACTTAGAAAATTAATCGCTACCCAGGCCCGGGGATTTCAGCATACTTAACAGAAGTAAGATGTGGGTTGGTGAAGACAAAAGATGCGGGGTCCAGAAAACTAACCGTTGGAGGATGTGAGCGAAAAGTGAGCTGTCAGGCCCATGTGGGCGTCACGTGGATATGCAATAAATGGGAAGTTATGGCGATGACGATGCCAACTGTCTGAATGCATGAAAAGATAAGGCCACTTGGACAACCTTAAATGCATGCGTGGGACATAAATGAAATATAAAGGCTATTTTACAAAGGAGAGAGAAAATTGCCTGGTTGAAACCAATCAAGAGCCGAGTTTCAACCAGGTGGTATTCTGCCCAGAATAAGCTCGCAAATTTTGATGAAACAGAGACGAAGCATGGTGAGGTTGATGTGAGACCAAATAGATATACATAGAATATACACCTAAGTACAGCGGGGCTGAAATATATATACATGAAAATAGAAGGATATACATCATACACACCAAATTTACACTAGAACAAAAATGCAGAATGACTACCTATACAAAACAACATAGAAAATGTACAAGCATATACAATATCTACATTATCCTACACCTACACAGAGGGCAGACAACCCACTAGTAGAGCCAACCCACCAACGGGTGGCGAACCAGACGACAGACGCAAAGTAGAATGGAAACAAAACAAAGCAGAAATGCAAACAAAACACAACAATGAAAAGCATAAAAATGAAAGAAAGAAGCAGGAACACCAACCTGGAATTCAAAGAAAGGGAAAGGAAGGAAAAGGCTCTTTGGATGCTCTAAAACAGTTTCCACCTTTGAATGACCACCAACCAGCACCAAAAATTAACTCGCAATTGCCTTCTAAGCTCAGAATAACTCACTTAATTCTCACTCAAATCGCCTATGAATCACTCTGAAATCACCTAAGTGCTTTTAATCATGGTAACTGTAAAAATGATAGGTGATTTCTATTTATACCCAAGGTGAAAAGTGAGTTACCTTTATTTCCGCAAACTCCAGAACAGGCAGACCTCCAGACTCTGGGTCTGGGGATTCCATGCGACCATACCCTCTTACAAAAAGAAGACATTGTGGCAGAGAATCCCGGAGTCCGGAGTCCAGTTCCAGGAAAAGAAATGACCAACTCTGGGACTGGGTCCCAGAGACACAAGGGAAAAAAACACAAAGCAAAACCAACACCATGGGAAAGAAAACCCAGAGAAGGAAAACAAAGAAACGAAGACAAAAAGACAAGGTAAGAGCCAAAAGAAAAAAAAACAAAGGGGGATCCAACATTTTACACACAAAATGTAGGGATGGGGATGTAGGGCATAACAAATGGTGACTATTTGGGATGAATTCCTTAGCACATTTGAGAACCACAGAATCTCTGGTTAGCAAAACTGGAACAAATCATTGTTTCAAAGCATCTTTCTTGCAAAGAGCAACATGTCTGAGAAAATCCGGCCATACGCAATCTAGTCCATGATCCTTTCATTAGTGGTGAAGTGTGTGCTTTGGGAGAAAATCAAGCCGATGACCTCTGGGAGAAGCAGAGAGGAGGCACTAAGTATATCAAACCTCAAATTCATCAAATCCACTCGTTTCTCCCAAACACCGGAGTTTTGTCCCATTTTTCCTTTCATTATTTTATTCTCTTCTGGTGGGAGGGCGGTACTTCTTTCACAATTAAGCTTAAGCTTAGCTAAATTCAATGGCGGTACTTCTTTCACCCTTCCACCCATGTTAATTTTTCTGAATGGGGATGGAAAACTCCAAACCCGAAAAGAATCTTTAAAGTTCAGTCTTGAGCCAATCAACCAGCGTGATCGATCTACCCTCAGTGTGTCTGATTACTTGTTCCTTCAGAATTTTAATTTAACTGATTACTAGACTTCTGGGGATAAATCCGATGAAGACTACTCATAATTTTCTACCAAACTTATAAAATAACTCCAGAGACTGGACCGATTCCATCATGCTAACAATAGATTCTTAAGTTCATCATCATGTTAAAGGCAACATCTCGGAGACCAGATGTTATGTGAAGCATACCAATCCTCACAAGAGGGAGAGAAAAACACCGGAACCTAAAAAGAAAGACAAGAAAAATAAAAGACAACAAAAGAAAAGGGGCGGTCCCTAAGGATGACTAGCAGGTACCTCCAAATGAGGCACCGGAAAAGAAATATTTACAAACAAGAGAATTTACATAAAATACAACTCTGGGCAAACCGGCCTCATTCAAAGTAATGTTTGAGGAACTGTCCATTGACAGGAAATGGGATAGGTTCTCCAGTCATAGTGCTAAGGCGGTAGGTATTTGCCCCTAGATCTCTGAGATTAGGTATGGTCTGAGCCAGAGCCGTTGGAACTTGGTGTGCTTTCCTTTCTTTTCTAGGGCCTTGTCCCACAAAAGGACTAAGTCTGAAATCTGAAAGGCCTTGTATTGGGCTCTACGGTCAAACCATATTTTTACCACTGCTTGGTGATGCACAAAATATTCAAGGGCTGTGTCACATTATTCTTCCATCCACACCAGATTTAGGAGCCAAACCTCCACAATATTATCCTGGTTGCTGAATTCCTGTATAAACTACAAAACTGGGATTTGTAAGTTGATTGGGAATAGTGGGTTCTGGCCATAAATCAGATGGAATGGGGATGTTCCTAGGGTGGCCTTAATTTGAATGTGATCCACCTAGAGGGAAAACCTCACCTTTTGGTGCCAGTCCCGGGAACTCTATTCTAACAGGTGTTTGATCACTTTGAGTAGGATTTTGTTTGTTAATTCAGCAACACCATTCCCCTGGGGGTAATAGTTGCTGGAAAAATTCAGAGTGATCTTCTGGTTATATGTCCATTCAAGAAGTTGCACCGAAGAAAATGCCAGACCATTGTCACACACTATAGTGAAGGGCATTCTGAATCTTGTGACGATGTTTTCTTCCAGGAATTTGATAACTACGTCTACCGTGTTGTATTTGCAAGGTATGGCTTCAGACCACCAGGTGAAATAATCAGTTATGGTTAGGATGTATCGGTGGTTGGCACACAAGTTGGGTTTGATTTTCCTGATAAATTCAAATGCCCATTGGGCAAAAGGTCTAGCCTAGAAGACTGGTTGTAAAGGCATAGTCGGGTTACGCTCATGATGTGTCGCAGTTTGGCAAGTATGGCATCTTCGAACATGAGTGTAGACATATTTAAATATGCAGGGCCAATAATATCTAGCCTGAAGGATCTAATGGGCAGTGGCATCGGCTAAGCCATGCCTGGTCCCAAACTGCCCATGGAATTCTTCAATCATTTTTGCAGATTGGTCCCTATCAATGCATCAAAGGTACACTCCCTCATAGTTTCTATAGTAAAGAGAAAATTTTTTGATCATGAAGTGGGCGCTTTTCATCTACAGGGCACAAAATTTTTTGGGAGGTAACTCCTCTGGGAATTTGTTATTTAATAATAAGTACACCAGGTCGGTGTACCACGGGTCTTGAGTGATAGACTCCACTATGTATGTTTAACATTCTATGTGGGGAGTCTCTTCAGCCATTGCTCGACTTAGTCCCTGGCCTCAAACTATCTTCATGGGTTGCATTTCTAAATTGTATTCTTGGAGGATGGCCATCCATTTTACCCATCTTTCATCTAGTTCACTCTGCATCAGTAGAGATTTCACAGCCTGGTCTGGGATGATAGCATGCACCTTGCTCTGGAGAATGTAATGCCAGAATTTCTTCATGGTGCAAACAAGAGCAAAGGCCTACTTTTCCAATGATGAATACCGAACTTCGGCATTATTAAAGGGGGAGCTCATGAAATCTATTGGTCATTCTTCCCCCTTGACCTTTTGGGTCAATAATGCCACGATAAAATGCGACGAAGCAAAGGAGTAAATGTAAAATAGGAGGGAGTAGTCTGGACTGGCCAGGACGGGTGCCTCCGTTATTGTTTGTTTAGTTTGGGCGAATGCCCACTTTGCCTCAGGACTCCACTCAATTTTGGTATCCTTTTTCATCATTTCATTGAGTGGCTTTACTATTTCAACGAACCCTGTGATGAATCGTCAGAAAAAGTTGATCTTTCTGAAGAAGGATCACATCTCCTTCTTACTGCCGGGCATTTGCAAATTTAGCAATGCTTCAACTCTCTCAGGGTCAATGGATATACCCTTCTTGCAGATAATATGCCTGAGAAACTTCCATTCGGTGACCCCAAATATGCACTTCTTGGGGTTAAGGGATATTCTGTACGAGTGACATCTATCGCAGATCTAAGCGAGGTGGGCGGAATGGTCACGCCTATCCTGAGAAAAGATGGTCAAATCATCCATATAGATGATTATGCACCGGTTCACAAGGCCTTCGAAGGCAATGTCCATAGCCTTATGAAATGTGGCCCCTGCATTAATTAAGCCAAAAGGCATTCTCTGATATCAAAACGTTCCCCACTTGATGGTGAACGCCGTTTTGTCTCTATCTTCAAACTTAACCATAACTTGGTTGTATCTAGAGTATCCATCCAAGAATGACATCATTTGTGATCTATTCACTATCTGCAACACCTCATCCAAGGGGAAAGGGTGATTATCCTTCTTGGAGGCTCTATTTAAATTTCAAAAATCTACGCAAAGGCGAATTTCACCGCTCTTCTTTGTAATAGGGACCAAATTGGCAAACCACATAGTATGCTAGATTGGAAAGATTATCTGGGCTGACAGTAGTTTCTCCACCTCCTGATAGATCAGGGGTTCTATCAGCGGGTTGACTGGTCATTTCTTTTTCTGGAAAGGCTTAGCATCGGGTTTCAGTGGGATGGTATGAGTCATAATGGATGTGTCATATGTCTTCATATCCTCATATCCCCATGCAATCACGTCTATGTATTCCTGGAGAACTGCGAGAATCTTTTCCTTCTCCTCAGGGGAGCAAGAAGTACCAATGTGTATCATCTTTTCTTCACCAGGCTGGCCGATGTTTACTTTTTCAAAATTTTCTCCCTCAGAGGAGGATGATATCTTTTCCTGGCCCCGAGGGTCCGAGTTGAAGAGAGGTTCAAGCATGACCATCCCCTTCAAGATGGTGTTGGTAGGTAGGTCCATGATCCCATCATCTTCATTACCCTACCCAGTATCATCATGGTCTCATTCCTCCACTAACTGGTCTTCAAAGACACCAACATTGGCCATGAAGGCCAGGATATGATGATCGTCCTCAAAAACTTGAAAGTGGGTGACGTTGTCTAGAATGGACAGGGTGGAGATCATCTCAACAGAAAATCTCCAGAGTCGTGAGCCAGCCATGGGTTCAAGTGTGCTAGAAAAAATAGCGAGGGCATCCAGGACATAATTTTGTCGCTGAGGAATAAGATCAATGCCAAAGGCATCAAAATCTTCAATAAGGCTCCATGCTCGATTGCGGTATGCAACCATCCTCTTATCATGACACGTGTACTGACTCCAAACCTGTTTGAAAATCAACTCTGAATCACCTAGAGCCTGGAGGTGAGTGATTCCTTTCCTTAATGCAAATAGGAGTCCAAGGACCAAAGCCTCATACTCCATAAAATTGTTTGTGTAGTTGAACTACAGCCTGTAGGACATGAGGAAAGATTTCCCTCATGGGTTGATTAATTCTACTCCAGCCCCACAGCCCTATTTAGACTGGGACCCATGAAACTTAAGGTTCCATAGGTCGTCACTTACAGTCTAGAGTTGGGGAGATGGAGCAGCCTTTGGATTATGTTTGGGAGACTTGGGAGGACCTTCCTCTCGCGCTGGTGGTGCATGAGTGAGGTTTGCCTCTAGAGGGTCTTGGGACTAAGATCCCCAGAGAGGCGGCACTGAAGAAGTGCGTCCAGCAGAAATATTGGGTTGCAGGGAATCTGTTGTATGTTCTTTGTTTGGGAAGGTGTCAATGTGCCAGGTAGCGATGGAAAGACAAGGCTCACACTCTAGCTCTGAATGCTTCTGATAATGTACCCGGCACCAAGTGCTAAACAAGAGTGTAGTAGGGGTCGTTGTGGCACCTTGAGAGTTAACCTCAACCCTCAAATTTTCTTCTAGGTCTTGGATCCTCTGTAGAACTATGGAATCCTCCCTGAGAGTGAAATCAAACGTTAAGATTTCAAAGGGTTGGTACACCCCCAGGGAAGTCTTAGAGAATACGACCTCATTAACCCTCCTGACTTTGGTAAGGGCCTACTTCATTCGGGGCTCACTTTCAACCCGGATCTTATTTGATTCTCCTTCCCAAGGGAGCCATAAGTGGGAAAAGTCGGTCGAAAAGTATCTGTGCAAGGACTTAGACCAATCCTGACTTAATAACATCTCATAAGTCTCTGGGATGTCCACCACTTGGATATCGATTATGCTGGATATTCTAGGGTCCTGGATGAGCTATATCTAGATGTTCTTCAATTCTTCCACCATTTTCACAATAGTTTTATCTAACTGGATTACTGCACCATTAGATGGGGTGGGTCAGAATCTGAGCTTCTAGCATATGGATAAGGGCATGATGTTTCCGGAAGCCCTGAAATCCACTAAGCAGTTTTGTATGTTTTTGCCTTGTATGTTTAGGCCTAGTAGGAATCGAGGATCTTCATTATTTCCTGAGAAGACAGCCACATTGGCATCCTCAAAAGAGACAGTCTTGGGTGGGTGACTGACAACATTTGGGTTTCCCAGGAGCTTCAGAAGAGACTTCTTCTGCTCAGGACAATTTAGAAAAACCTCCATCAAAGTCATGGAGGTGGTGGTTTGTTCTAACACCTTTATGATGTCAAAGCTTCCTTCTGGGAATTGGTGGCTTCCCTCGGCCGGGTCTTTTATTTAATTAGAGATAGAACCTTTTGGAGGGACAGGTCGGTCAGTTGTATTGTTCCAGGGAGGAGTGTGCTTGGGGGGTGTCGACATGTAAACCAGTCCTTTACTAGCCTGGCTCTGCGTGTTGTAAGGGGCCCGTGGGTTGGTGAAGGCATTGGCCTCAAAGGCTAGAATCGATTCATCAAAGAATCCCTATAGTTTGGATCCTTCTTCATCTTCTCTGGAGGATCCAAAGAAGATAGTCTCACAGGTGAATGCACTGTGAGTTGGTTCTTGCAGAGGAGATTATGGGGGAGTAGGATCAGACGATTATTGCCTATCCAGCTAGGAAATCATGATGACCTTCTCCAACGTAGCACAATTTACCTTATTGTGGGAGCCTGTGTCATGCAATCTACACCAATTGGTCATGGGCTGGAAGTCTGTGACTGGTGTGAAATGGGATGGTCCAGCACCACCTTGATTGGCATTTTGGTTTGGAGGTGGACCTCCGGTGTTTGCATTATTGTTCCATTGCTATTGGTTGGGCCGAGGTCCATTGTTAAAATTTCTTCCCCCGGCATTGTTTTTTCATTGGCTGGAGAAAATATTCCCTCTTTGAGAATTGGAGTTCTAGGGTGTGTAGGACCCCGCCTTCAGTTGACGCATGTCTATAGTCAGGGTGGACAACATTTGCTGGAGGGACTCAACCTCGGTGGTCTACTGAGTGTTTGTGTCATAATGTGATGGTTGTTGTTGTTGGTTCCCTGGGAAGGAAACAATATTTGTCAAAGTCGAGGGCGACAATCCTCTAGCCACAGATGACTGAAAGAAGGGCACTCCGGATGGTTGTGCTTGCTATTGTTGATTCTGCTGTGACTGGTTCTAGGGGAGAGATTTGAAACCTGGTATTGCCTAAGTCTATGATGGATAAATGTGTCAGGCCTACTGGTCTATCGGTGGTGGTGGGGGATTCATGGCCATCACGGGAGCACCCATTTCTAGATTGGGGTTATATCCCCCGACGTACGCAGTTCTGTCAGGGATCATGTTGAATGGCATACTCTGCCCAATCCCACCGGGGGACTTGCTGAGGCCGCAAGATAGTTTTAAGGCTAGGTTGTAAATTTTTTCCAAAGTATCCTGATCGCCCGGGGTGGTAGTTCTCCAAAGGAGAGTGGCAATGAAGGGGTCCATCGCGTTGAGATAGGTCTGTATGGTTACTTCCGTGGATGGGATGAAAGGACCCGTGCACCGCTTCAGGGCACGTTGGAACAGGTGATTAAATGTTGTAAGGGGTTCATTTGATTCCTTTCTGATGAAAATAAACTAGCTATGGGACCAAGTTGGGTCCACGTGCACGAGGAAGGCGACCAAAAAGGTGTCCTCCATGTCCTGCCAACTTTTAATGGAGCTGGCAGGAAGGTTAAGGTACCAGTTCAGTTTGCCCTATCCCAGGGACAAGGGAAACATCTTGGTCACAACATCTTCATGTTGGATCTGGTGTCGGTTCATGGCATCTTTGTATGCCTGCAAGTGTTCCTCTACGGTTCGTGAGCCTAGGTGCTCATATCGTGGGAAAATATTTTTTGGGTGTGAGGGTAAATCGTTGGTTGCACTCGGGAAAGTTCCCATGGGGGACCCGATATTCCTAAAATATGCAGCCATTTGGGGAGCTAAACTTTGGGTAGGTTGGATGCTGGTTCCCGGGATTGTCTGGGAAGTTCGGGTATTCTGTGGTACACTAGACCCCCAGACAATAGTGGTTGGTGCGACTTTTGGGGTCCATTTCTTTTGAGCAGGAGGCTCAAGTTTGACAAACCTTCCAAGGTTAGGGGCTAATCTAAGGATTCTTTCAAATCTCGCAAGGGAGAAAGACCCAATCTCACTGAAGGCTTGAATCCTAAAACTATGGCTTTGGAAACCCTCAGGAAGTGTAAAATCAGAATCCTGAGAGGGGGACGAGTTCATCCCCTCCTTCTAGCACCAGTTTCTATTGACGGGACTCTTGTGACCGTGTCCACCAAGAAAGATAAGTTGTCACCGGGTACCGGGGTACTGGCCAACTTTGCCTGTAAAGGTTGTCCGGGGAAATGAGATTCCCCGGGCCTCCAAGCATGTGAAAGTTGGGTCTTGACAGTGTGGGGCTCAGTTGGGAGATGTGACTATTTTTCAAAGGGGATAGTTGGTTATCTTCAACTCATCAACTCCGGGGATTCAAGTAAGTGGGGTTTCTCCAAGCATGCTTACACTTAACAAATAAACTAAAAAAGATACTGTAGGGTTATAAATATTTCATCTACTTATAGTTATGCTAAACATTCAAAACATCAACAATGCTCTAACACACTACACTAAATACCGAAGAAACATACAACCATCAATTCATATTTCATCAGTAGCAAAGGAAAGGAGGTCGTTAATCTACTTTAAGCATCAGAGCAAAGGACATAAAGAACACAAAGCATAAAATACCGTTAACCTAGAAGACATAATGCCAACAAAATCATTGAGAGAATTCTTCCTTGTTCATTAACGTCTCTTCCAGCAAGCATTGGTGCATGGTACAATGGTGGCTCCAAGGGAGCATATGACTACTGGAAATGTAGAAACTATAGAGCATTGCGCTCTGCAACTAAAAAATGAGAAAAAAAAACTGCTTTGCTATTACTATGGACTGCAAAATCATCAATTTTGCCGACCCATGGAATGAGGCTGGACTTACTATTTATACACATCTTTCTATCTAACCCTAACCCTAACTTATTTTACTTATTTTACACTTTACAATAAAATAAATTATCCGGTGGCCGGTACTACCTGCACCATGTTACAAAGGACCTCAAGACGGAGAAGGTCTGACATGTCAAAAGAATAAGACAAGAAGGATGGAGTGGAAGAATCAGCCTCAAGAATAGAGCCGAAAAGGAGAAGGAAGAAATCCGATCCCTTGGGGATCGAGGTTACATGCCTCATAAATGGGAAAAGCGGTGCCCTATCTCCAATGCGCCAGGTGTATCTCTGAAGTGGTGCCTTGGGAAGACCATCTGTCAGAAACCTCTTATCAATCTGACGTGCCTTGATGTAGCTACCCACCTTCTGACAACCTTTCACAACCTTTATTAATTGCTACCCACCCTCTGGCAACCTTTACTAACTACCTTGAAAGTGATTGGTCAACCTCAGGGACCGGGACACGGGTCACTTAAAGAACACAAAATGTAGGATCAAGAATTCTGGGATCCAGGAACTTACATTCCAAAAGAATAAAGAATACAAGACATCTTCCCTGAGTTTTCTCTAGATCCTAGAGAATCTCTATTGTTGTTTACTATCATTGAAGGTCTGGAGGTGAAATTGTAATCTACGGCCTCAGTCATTGCCTCATCTGCATCTGGGGAAGGTATCGTGATTATTGTGACTGTTCCTCCACCCAGCTTGGTTTGAAGGGTGTGGACTGTATGGGGTTTCTTAGCCTTAGGTAGATTCTACGCCTGAGCCATCATCTCTACCAAAGAAAGATGGGCTTTGGGTGTTGTTGGGGCTTTTCTCTTCCAAGATTCTACCAACCACTATGGCGGTAGGGGTGTCTTTACAGCCAAAATCTATTCCTGTGACTTCTCCCCAGGATCTTGTTGTGCCCCTTCAATAGTATGAGCCTTGTCTGGCTCCTTCCCTGTATCCTTTGATTCATCAGCGACGTTGGCCCCACTATCCATATCCTCGATAGTATTTGGGTCCTCATTGGTTTCCCCAGGATTCTCTTCTTCGTCCTGTTGCTTTTCTTGCTCAGCCTCTGTTGCTAGGGTGTCTTCTTCTATTGGTACATCTTTTGGTAGTGGGGGAGGCAATGGGCCAAGATTCAATGTTTGGGCCACAGTCATTACCTCCACAAATGTTACCTTTGGGAGTGGCGTTTGGAACATGGCGGTTGGGGTCATGGTTTTTCCCATGGGTCTGGTTTCCCCAACCGATGCCATTTGTTCATTTTTCTTTTGTTGGCCTGAAACTCCCATATCCTGTATTTCAGGGACCTCAGAGGTATCCACCTATTCTATCCCCTTTATCTCTTCTATTTGTACCACCTACTCCTGCGCAAGTTCCTGTTCTGGAGTTTCCTCCTACACGGGGATTTCCTCCTCCGGCTGTACAATATCTCCCTGCAAATTCCCAAACTTGCTAGCCCTGAATACATCATCAAATTCTTCTTGAGGGGGAGGATTTGTCGGGACATGAGCATGCTCTGGTTCTTTCTCTGGCTCTGGGGAGTCAGAAGAAACAATTTCTACTTATGGGATTTGTGGCATCCCGAGCTCTGGTTTTGTCTTTGGCTTTGGGTTGAGCCTTTTCTTCCGCTTGGTAACCAAAGGAGGCCCCGCATCCCTTAGGACTGCCTGCTCCTCTTCTGCATCTATTCCTATCGCCCTAATCATTAATGCTGCTAGTGAAGGGGAAGAGGGAGGATAGACAGGTCCGGTCATGAGCACAGGAGTGGCCAATCGTGTGATTAATTTCTCCCACATCTGCTGGGAGGCCGCTATTGATTGTTTTAGTTGTTCTTTTATGGGGGTCTCCTGTAGGGTTGGAGTTTCCACTATTCTTTTCCCTCTATCCTCTCCCTATGAAGAGGTTCTGGCCCCAGAAGTTAGTTTTTGTACCATAGGGACAGCTCTGCAGGTACTCCCGTGGTATACTCTCTTAAAGTATTCGTGGCTGTGCTCGACCATGTTGGGAGTGATTTCCTCAATGGTAGGCCCCTCCTAGGAATTCTAGTCTACCGGTGGGAGGGCCATCTTGTCAATCCCCTTTGCCTTGTACTAGGGGTCTATTGTGGGTCCGACATCTAAGAAGTCATCTGGGAATTTTCAGAGCTTCAATCTTTCCATCATCCCCATGTTCATCCAGACATAATGCCATCTCTGGACTTCAACATCATCTTGGAAATATTCCTAGAAGTCTTCCATGTGAAATCATTGGGACTCTGATGCCCGGGGAAGTGCCAACGAAATTTTTCCAAGCAGATCAAAGTTCTTCCATGCTAGATAGAATTTTTCCAAGTTAAGGCTCTTGAGCTCATTGTCTGCCTCCTTGGCTACGGCCAGACTGCATGAGTAATTCCCACAAGTGATTGGGAATGGAATATTCATCACCTTCTTAAGAGCATATAAGGTGTGCAACTCTAGATTTTGTCTGCAATATTCCAAGAGAATTATCTTGTTCCCACAATGTTTGGGAAACAAGTAAGGTTTCCCGGAGAAGTTGGTTATCCTTATGTAGGTATGCTGCTAGAATTGGATGTAGTAATGGCCATAAGTTCTAACCAGATCCATTGACTCCTTGGAGAGGCGGTACCCTGCATCTCAGGTAGGCATGAGAAAATTGTAATAGACAAGGGCATCGCTCACCTGGCAGAAGCTGGGGAAACTAGCCTCCCATTGAATTTGTGGGAAATAATCCCAAGGAGCCTTCTGACCAGGGCTGATCCCAAGTACACTCGATGTAATAACCCATTAGTGACGGGTCGTTGTTGCGCTAAGGCTCAGAGAATGTAAGAGGTCATATAGAATTTGTGCTTCTGGGCCACCTGAAGGAACTGGGAATTTACATGATTAGAAATAATGGCGGCCCAATCAAAGTATTACTCACCGGTGGAGATGCTAAGAAAAAGTAGTACATCCACCCTGAGAACTATCAGGCATGAGGTTGCCCGAAGATCTGGCATAGTGCTATAATCCCCATTTGGATACTTTATTTAAAGTCAGATCGGGGGATCTCTAATTTCATTTTCTTGGGGTCCCTCTTCAAAGTCTTGAGCCAATGGTTGTTCATATATTTCCAGGACATGACCTCCAGCTGCTGAAATTGATCCAAAGCATCAACTATGGTAACGAAGGCTGGATCATCAAATTGGGGAATCCACAAACCTTCCCAAAAAGTGGTAGCGTCAAGAGACACCATGGGGGTGGGATATCCAGTCAATATCGAGGCGGCGAGCATGACGGCCCAAATGGAGGAGTTGTAATGTGTTTCAAGGGAGAGAATCAGCTCTAGGCCCTGCACTGAGCATGGGAAACAAGCGGCCTTCAGGATCCTGGAATCCCCAGCGCTGATCACCAATGGATCCCTGGACTATCATTGAATAAACATTATCTTAACCAGGGCCTGCATCTTGGCCCACATTCCGATGCTGGTGTCGGTAATTAACTGAACCTGGGACTCAATCTTTGATCCCATAACGACATTGTCCCTCAGGTACTTCATGGTGAGAGGCAATTTTTCTAAGGTCCTCTCAATTTTGGATCTGATGGCTGCCCTAGTGACCGCCGTAAAGGGAAGCTCTGGACTTTCGAGTGGTGAAGATGCGGAAGCTTCAGACATAGTTAAGGTACATTTTTTTGAAAACCTGCAAGGCAAGGTGACCGTTAGAATTCATAGATAGAAATATTTTGGGATCTGGAGATCTTACCACCGAGGCACCTCCTTAGCCTAAAAAGTTAGTTTGGATTCAAAATCCTGAAAAGTATATATATAATGAAAACTTAGAAAATTAACCGCTATTCAGGCCCAGGGATTTTAGCATAGTTAACGGAAGTAAGTTGTGGGTTGGTGAAGACCAAAGACCCGAGGTCCGGAAAACTAACCATTGGAGGATGTGAGCAAAAAGTGAGCTGTCAGGCCCATGTGGGCGTCACGTGGCTATGAAATAAATGGGGAGTTATGGCAATGGTGGCGCCAACTGCTCGAACATGCAAAAAGTGGAGGCCACTTAGACAACCTTAAATGCATACGTGGGACATAAATGAAACATAAAGGTTGGTTTACGGAGGATAGAGAAAACCACCTGGTTGAAACTAGCTGAGAGCCAAGTTTCAACTAGGTGGTATTCCGCCCAGAATGAGCTCGCAAACTTGGATGAAAGAGAGACAAAGCACGGCGAGCTCAACGTGAGACCAAATAGATATACACAAAATATACACCTAAGTACAGTGGGGCCAAAGGATATATACATGAAAATGGAAGGATATACATTATACACACCAAATTTACAGCAGAATGAAAATGCGGAATGACTACCTATACAAAATAGCATAGAAAATGTACAAGCATATACAATATCTACATTATCCTACACCTGCACAGAGGGCGAACAACCCTCTGGAAGAGCCAACCCACCAACAGGTGGCGAACCAGACGATAAACACAAAGTAGAACGAAAATAAAACAAAGTAGAAATGCAAACAAAACACAACAATGAAAAGCAGAAAAATGAAAGAAAGAACCAAGAATACCAACCTAGAATCTGAAGAAAGGGAAAGGAGGGAAAAGGCTCTTTGGACGCTCTGCAACAGTTTCTACCTTTGAATGACCACCAACCAGGACCAAAAATTAACTCGCAATTGCCTTCTAAGCTCAGAATAACTCACTTAATTTTCACTCAAATCGCCTATGAATCACTCTGAAATCGCCTAAGCGCTTTTAATCGCACTAGCTATGAAAATGACAGGTGATTTCTTTTTATACCCAAGGTGAAAAATGAGTTACCTTTCTTTTCGCAAACTTGGGAATAGGCAGACCTTCAGACTTTGGGCCCGGGGATTCCATGCAACCATACTCTCTTACAAAAAGAAGACATCGTGGAAGAGAATCCCAGAGTCCAGGGTGCGGTTGCTAGAAAATAAACGACAAACTCTGGGACTGGGTCCCGAAGACACAAGGGACAAAAACATAAAGCAAAACCAACACTGCGGGAAAGAAAACCTGGAGAAGGAAAATAAAGAAACAAAGGCAAAAAGACAAGGCAAGAGCCAAAAGAAAAAAAAACAAAGGGGGACCCAACATTTTGCACACAAAATGTAGGGACGGGGATGCAGGGCATAACAGGTAGGACCAACACTGTCAGGCTCACTCTAATAGTACAAACATGTGCTATTCTAGGGCATTCCTCGCCTGGGTCAACTGCTCTAACAAATTTCCCGAAAGGGCACTCAATGAACCAAGAGCTGACTACACTGCTCAATGATGGACAAATGAAGACACTATTGGATCAAGAAGAGGAACAAGGGGCTCATTACGGACATGATTTCTAGTTCTATCACTCAATTTATCCATTTCCCTATTCTATGGCATACCCTGACCAACCCCCTGTAATTCTTTCATATCAAAGTAATTGGGTTTCTTACGCAATTCAAATTCAACACATATTTTTTCAAAAAATATAGGGGTACCTCATGATTGACATGTGGTAATTGGTAAAATATCATCCACCACCACTCCCAAAAATGATCAGCTATCTGTGGGTGCTGACACCATCTAGTAGAAATAAGCGGCTTATTGCCAACTATCTCCTCACCCATTTTAGGGTTCACAAAATAATGTTTCATATCATTTTTGGTAATTTTAAAATCATTGACCTCTTTATAAGAGAGGTCATCAGCATAATAGGCACGCATGGAGTCCCTCCATGAATGAAAACTATCCAACTCAGAGTCTAATGAGTGTACAAAATCTAGAATGCCTTGCATGTTCTCTGCAAGGTGTAGTAGCTGGGGAGGTAGATCACGTCTAATGGTATTGATGTCTTGCATAATGGCCAATACATTTCTCCTAATATTCACTCTCAATTATGCGGGAATAGGTGGAGGTGGCAGTGTCTGCTAACCTAAGAGCTCATCAATGTCAAAATTATCCATGGATAAAACAAACATGAAAATTTACAATTACTATATAATTTACATTTTACCTTACAAACAAAGACTTATAATTAAATACAACATAATTTAGATATAACAATTTAAAAACACAATAGAGAGAGAGAGAGAGAGAGATGTTAATTTTTTGTTTTCTGGACCTAGGTTTTCTTGTTTCAGTTGTGTCTAGGTTTATATTTTTGTTTTCTACTTAGGGTTTCTTATTTTAGTTGTGTCTAGGTTTACATTTTTTTTTTCTACCTAGGGTTTTAAGTTTTAACAAAATTTTTTAGTTTTCTTATTTTGAACGATAATTTACAAAGTAGATTAAAACAAAAATAACAAAATTAAACATAAAATATAATTTTTTATACGCTATTAGAAAAAATTGAAACTATAAAATTACTTGTCTAACTATTAAAAAATATTAACAAACTACAATTTTTAATGAAAAACATAATAAAAAAATTTTAAAAAATGGTACGTACCTGAAATCAAGAAAACAATAGTTGAGGGGGTCGGTGATAGCACTCAAAACGGGCACCTGTGTGGTGAAAAACGTGATCCCATCTTGAAGGTTGTGAAAATGACTTGCAAAACGGTTAAAAATAAAAAATAAATACATTTGCGAAATGGGCACCCATTTTTTAGAAAACATGTACCCATTTTTTAATAATCGGGTGCCTATTCAAAAATGAGCACCCAAACCAAAATGGGCACTGTTTATATTTATGGCTCGGGCGACAGAAGCTTAACATACACTCCTTTTAAAAAGAAAATGGGTGCCCGTTCCTTGCGCCAAATTATTTTGGCCGCGGACTTTCGCGGAATTGGCATACAACTTGGTGCATTTACCCTCACAATGATTAAATCTTATTTTGAGTAAGTTTTCTCTCTCCAATTCACAACTATCTATACCTTTTATTTACATTTCTCACCTCTAATTGCTTGTTGACTTACACATGTATCTCTTATGTGTTGTGTGAAAAATTGAATAAATACATTTTTCTATCTTCCTTCTTAAACCTTCAACAATTATGTGACAGCCCTTGATGATGTCCCATACATAATTTGAAATGGTGTTCTACCAATTGATATATTTATTCAATCACACATAGGAAACTTAGTACTATTTTTACAGTGTTCATGGGTCAATATGGAGTCTCATTGTGTGGTAAGATCTAACATAAAAATAGTACTAAGTTTCCTAGTATTTGATTAACAACCTTTATTTCTATCTATATGTACATGACATGTTCAATTATTATTCAACTATGCAACTAATTTCTTCGTCAAAGTTCTCCAACACTGTATAAAGAAACTTTTATCTTTGTCTAATGTAATACTTTTTAGTAATCCATGCAACTATAAAACATCACCAAAGAATGAGTTTCCCTTCTCTCATTCACCACTCATTCTCTTGCAAAGAATAAACCGTTTCATCTTTTATTTTTTTATCGAAAACCAAAAAAGAATTACATTCTTTTCTTAATAGTTATCCAAGGACAAATTTCATGAAAAATTTGTCCTATGTGGTCTATTTGATATGAGAATTGGTTTATATAATCCATTTTTTTCTACTACTTCTTTTGTAACATGGTTGTTTTACACCTCTTTGTAATATTGCATACATCTTTGCATAAATCGAGCTAGAGATACATATCCTTCGATGTGAAACATGTCATATCACTTCCAAACTAGCCTCCTGTCCTCCACTATTAAATTTCTTCTTAAGGTTTCTTCTTGTTGAAATTTTTAGTATACATGACTATTATCTCTTGAACATTTACCCCTCTTGCATGATGTAGTCTATTAAAGGGCCTTTACATATAGATCACAAGGAGATCTATCCATGAATATGTAAATAGTAGGATCTTGTTAAATGTTATGTAACATAAGGCATCATGCATTTCTATATTTTATTTATTCATATACTTATATATTATTTCTTTCTTGGTCTTTTACACGCCTTTTTAAATTTTTGCATTTTCTTTATCATGATTATTTCAGGATTTTTAAATTTATCATTTATTCCTTTCTTTTTCACACGGGGGAAACTTCCTTATGTTATTTGAATATTCAAATTTTCTTATTTGTTTATGTTTCATGTTTGATTATGTTTTTTTGTTCACTTTTATTCTCTTCTACACAATTTATTTAAAGGGCTTCTATTTGTTTATATTTTATATTCATCACTTTCATTTTTTATATTCATCTCTCATATCCTCTCACACCTTTATTATATCAACCTTGTGTGATAGATCAGATTTGTGGTTGTTGAGATTGACCCTATCGGTCTTGGAATTGATTTTTATGGTTTTTTTTAGCCCTATAAAAATCTAATATATTCATAAAATGGAGGAAAATAATTTCTTGATGGTGGTCAACTGATTCTAAAATGACACTAGTTACAGTCATTCATCATCAATCCTAGAGTTGAACCCTTATTAGGTTTTATTTAATTATTGCATTCACACTAGTTTACCTAAGCTTATTTAAGGTTTATATACGATACTTATAATTTTATATCCCAAGTCGTAAGATTAAGACACATGTCATAATTTTATGGTGTCTTATCTATCATCTTGGTGTATATAACCAAGGGGTTCTCCATTTGATGATAATAATTCATATTCATGTAATTGTATTGTGCATTTGCATCCTTTGGTAGAATAACATTATTATCTCATTTTTATTTTTTCTTGTGATTTCATTGAAGCTCCTAGATCTTGAATGGCTAAACATGTAGCCAAATCTTGCATGGTTTAGAGCATGCTATATACCAAGACTTACAATTTTAATCTTTCTTATAGTATTATTATGATATTTTTGATCTACAAGTAATTTATTCTAGCATTATGAGAACATGTTGAACAAACTTTTAAAACTATTCAATAAACCAATATAGATAAACCGCATATTACAAAATTGACCATCAAAGTGGAATACAAAAGATGTTCTAAACCATCCATCTTAACTAATTATAATATACCTATAAAATCAAGTTGACATTGTTTTATAATGATAATAAATAGAAATGAAGCACTACAATGATTTAATATAATTTTGGTTTTCTTTAAAATAAAGTATACGAATTCGAAATATATAAAGTTGAACATCTCATCTTTTTTATTATACAATTTATATTACATTATCATTTAATTTAAACAATAAATATTTAATTTCTCAAAACAATTTTTACGGTTTGAATTTTGATATTATTTCTAAATAAATTTGGTGATACAAGCCAAACAAATCATAGTAAAATTTTTAAAAGCAAGTGGATACCTACTACACTTGCTCTTAATTCTAGATTTTCTAAACTATTGTAAACACCTGTCTTTTAAAAGAAAACTATTATTAAAATACTCCAAGATTAAATTCATATCACATGGCAAGAATACTTGCATTAAACACATGGTCCACGCCGTACAGGGGGAGGTATAAAATAATATCGCTTGAGTAACACTAGAAATTTTGAAAACTTATGATATAAAAAACAATAATAATTGGATGAAAAACTTCAACACGTAATCCCATCTTGTCGGTAATCTTTTATTACATTTATCTTTTATTACATAGTTTTGGCCATAATCTCCACTGTTTCATTTTTCAATACAATAAAATAATGTTTAGATGCTCAGTTTCATGCTGTAATTGGTTTGCATTTTGCTTTATTGACACATGAAATCCTGCACTGCACTGAACTGCTTTATGAGAGAAGCCACAAAAGATAATACTAACTGTAAAGCCTGTGTATCTGACTTTATTTGTCCATTTCCTGTTTGGAATGATTTCTGAAATAATTTAGAAGAAAATGTTTTGTGGCAAAGCACTATACGGATCTTACAAATCTTGATTCACCAAGATAACTATAATAAATTATTAAATTTGTGTATGTAAATAAATAAATGGTTCAAAGACAACAAGTCACCAAATGCATAGATTGCATTCATGGCTGACAACATAATTGCCAATATTATGTTACAACTTGGGTTTTGTTTTTGCATTTTGTAATTAAGGCAGTTCGATTTTGTAGTTAAGGTATTGGTTTTTTTTTTTTTTTTTTTTTAAGAAAAGATAAATATTAGATTGAATATGGATTATGATTATGGTTATTATGATATAAATTGAAATTGTAAATCCGATTTCGTAATTAAGGTATTGGGGCTTTTAAGAAAAGGCAAATATTAGATTGAATATGGATTATGATTATGGTTATTATGATATAAATCGAAACTGTAAATTTGAATAAATTTTGGATTATTAATATAGTGATAAGTATATATGATTATTTTGTGTAGATGTAATTTTCAGGAGAAGGAATACAATTCCTAAGATTCTCTTATTGAATAATAGATTATGAGAACTTGGACTCAAACAAATGTATTTAGACACAAGGTATTTTAGGTTCTCATTGTTGTAACAAGCTTGAAGTTAATTAATATTGAGGTTACATAAGTTGTTGGTTTTATGGAGCTCGCTTATTAAATCTAAATTAGAATATAAAAAATGGATTGCTCACCTAGAGAAAAAGGTAATTCAATCTTCAAAATGATCAACTTTTTGGTAAAATATTGTCAAAGTCAAATACTAATAACATTGGCAATAGTCTCACTTCTCCACTATCACATAATGAAATGACTACAAATAAGATATACAAAAATTTCCTATTATTTAATAAGGCAAGGATATTTGCCTCTAAACATGGGGAATGAGCATTTGTAGTACAATTAACATTTTGACATTTGTTGAATCTCGATCTCTATATATGTTTAAGAATTAACATTTTGTATTTGACTTGATGATGTAGTTCTTGGGTCATGTCATCTTAGTTACAACAAACTATGTTGATCAACACATAATATGAAACATGCTACATAAATGAACCAAGTATTCTTAGTATGAGTGAATGAATGCATGTTTTTCCTCTTGCATCTTGGATCTTCTGCTATGTATCTTGATCAAGAAATCTGCAAGCCTTGTCATCTTTTCTTCTTCAAACAAATTACTCAAAATGTCCACATTCAATGTCTTAAAGTGTATGCCATAAAGATTCACATTAAGGGTATTATTTTAGTACTACATTTTCAAGCAATAAATTATTGCATTGTTTAACCTTGAAAGGTATATAATTATTTTAAGTGCACAATTCTTTTATTGATTTCATTAAAAAGAAATCATTGTAAATTCAACGATCAATAGAATAATATTACAAAATTCCTTTCACACTTGAATGATAATATTGAAGTCAAGGCATCAAGAACATGGTTTCTCTACAAGAATTTGTTATAGAAAATGTACATTTCTTTCTTCAGCGATAGACCATCAGCAGATCAAGACGATGGCTCCATACCCATATTTTTTTGGGTCACTATCCTTTTGTGTTGGATTTTTTTCTGCTCAGGAAGGACCCCTAGTCCTTGCCTTGGTGGTTCTTTGTTCTTTGCTTCTTCTTGTTTGGTTCCTTGTTCTTTTAGCATGTTCCCCTGACCACTGTTTGGTGGTCCACTAGTTTCTTGCTTTTTGGTTGTTTGTTTCCTGTCCCATAGACCCTTGTTGGTCTTCTGTTGGACTGTAATAAATTTATCTTATCTTATCTTTATCTATCTATCTTGGTAGAAGTATTAGTATTTGATGTCTTACAATTCACACACACACACACACACACACACACACAGTGGAACAAGAGCATCACGTGATCATTTTCATGCAAATTATATTTTAGTGTAAGTTTTTTTTTGTAGAAGGATACTTATTTTTCCCTGGTCATTGTTTTTTCCTACACTTTTACTAAGCTTCCTTAGATTAAAAAGGTAGTTTTAATTAATTCATAACTAGGAGATAAGGTGTTGAAGTGTAGCTATCCAGGGCGAAGCATTTACTATTTTAGACTACTTGATGGTTGTTCGAGCTATTGGTTTGATTTTTCATTTCTATTCTCTTCTTAATTCTATATAAACTCACAAGATATATGTGTTAGAATTGTTGGATTCATTAGCTGTAAAATTTATCAAACAATGAATTCTTTATCAAGAATTTTTTTAAAACTTATTTTTCTTATCATTTAGTATCAATTTTTTTTTTCTAACCACATAATTTTCTTAAACAATTCAAAAATTAGATAATAAATTATTTTATTATTTCAAATTCAATCATTTGTTCACCAACTTTTTATAAAATTTATTGTTAATTTTTTAAGTAAAACACTTTAGTTTTTGTTACATCTATAATTTAATATGGCTAAATCCAAATATGTTGACAAATATGGAAAGAATTGCCATAAAATTTACTTTTATAAAGTGAAGCATGCATTTTCCAAAAAAATAATTGCCTTGGATGTGTACTATATACATATTTTTGAGAGATTTCTCAAATTTATCATTATAGCTAATTATCTCTTCATATCTTTGAAGTTTTTGACTACATATATCTACCTTTATGCAATGAAAATAGTGATGTTTTGAGAAGAAAATATAATAATACCTTTTTACATTAGTTGCCTACTCTATTCATTCTTGTGAAATATTTTTCTCTTTTACTCAAGTTTAAACCAATTAATTTATCTATCTTTGCTCCTCTATATTTATTTTATTATACTACATAAGGATGATTGAAGGCGTCACGAGTTCCATTCTAATTATAAAATCAACATACTAGTTGTTCATCTTCATGATCATTTCATTCAATGTAAGCCTAATTTTTATATTTGCAACAAGTGTGTTGGCATTTCTAATTACATTCCCACTATGTATTTCCCTCCTTACTATTCCATTCCTTTATATAGAGTCTTTCTCTATATTCCCCTTGGCAATAAGATTGGTATTATGATATATATTCACTTAGTCTTTTAATTAGATTATCCTTGCAATATTGCTCTAACATCAAATTTATTCTATGTTTGATATTATTATGGAAGATATATTGAACCTTGATTCTAGAGAGGTACACCACATATAATAGAGACAATTGCAATAGTTATTAGATCACTAACAAATCTTCTCTTATATTCCTTTAAACTGACAACCCCTCAAGATAATAAACATACAATTATTTTCTAAGATATATATTTTTGAAATTTTTACTTGTTCTCCACCATCTTCTACATTAACTCTAGTTGTCTTAATCTTGCTACATCTCAACTAGCTTTGATTTTCTTGATCCATATTCTCTCTTCTCCACTATTCTTCCACATGCAATGTTGATTCCAATGCTTTTGGAAAATTCCTTATACTTTCCCACTCATAGATATTCTCATTTATGTCACGGTCCTCCACACGAAACATTCAGCCCCCATTTCTTATTTGGCGATTCCTCCAACTTCTACACTATCACCTTAAATCATTAGTCGAATGTTCTTACAAATTTATCCTTGTCTTGCACCAAATATCTGATTTTATTTATTTTTTATTTTTTACATGGGGGTATCCCTGCGACCTAGCCCAGCGCCCAGCAGCCCATATCTTGGGTGCCTGTGCGAGCTAGGGCGAGACTAGTCCCCCATGGGCTGAGTTGACCGCTTGCAAGCCGTCCCACCCACTTCAATCCGGGAGGAGAGTCAAACCCAAGACCATGAGTCGTCCACCCATAGCCTCAAATCAACTCCCCTGCCCGTGCGGGCTAATATATGATTTTATTCACATTTTACTTGTGCGTATATTCAATAAATAGAAGACATTTTTAAATTTGCCTCAGTGTTCTAGAACAAATTATGGTTAGAGCACATTTTCATGTATCATATCAAAGTTTTGTCCCTACCAAATCAAAGAGTTTTACTTTAAGGATCAATTTTATTCAATCTCCTCCAATATGATTAAAAAATATATATATTTTCTTTTGCTTCCATGTTTTGTTTACTCAACATAGGTATCTTCATCCACTTGTTGATCATAGGTGGACCATCAAAATCAAACCAAACTACACTAATTACTCAATAGAGAAAGCCAAGTGGTAACATAGCTGGGATTTATGTAGCATGGTCACTTGAAGTCTACACGTTTTCTCACATTATGTCTGTGAGCCTTTTATTTACTGCAACTTGAAGAGGAATACATTCTAACGAAATTGTGTTTTGATATATACAAATTTAATTGATTATTAAACTTTTTTCTTATATATGATTTAAGGTCTGGAATCTTGGATACGTGGTATTCCAGGAAGCATTCGAAACATACACATAGAAAATGCAGATATCAGATTCTGTCATAAAGCAGTTAAGTGCATGTGAATAAAGCGAAATGCAAACTAATTACAGCTTGAAATAAGAGTATCTAAACATTATAAAATGAAACAATGGAGATTATCATCACTAGGGTTAGACAAGATAAATGTAATAAAATATTCACGACAAGATGGTGGAACATCAAATTAAAATCAATGAAGTCCTCACTTTCATATTTCATTTTGTTTTAATCAGACCTTTGAAAATTTATAGCCAAGTGGTATTATTTTATAGCCTCCTCGTGTGCGACGTGCATCATGGGTTAAATGGAAACATTCTTCGCATGTGATATGAATTTTGTCGAAGAATATTCTAATAATAAGTTTGCATAGTTTTTAAAATCTAGAATAAACAATAACAAAGTGTAGTATCTGTTTTCCTTTTTCATGAATAAATGTTTTTATATATATATATATATATAACTAGCAGCCACGAGCTTTTGTGCATGTAATGTCGAGTAAATAGAAGGTTTGATTTTCTAAACAATTGTCTAACTTTAAGAAATACATAACATAATAGTTTGATCCAACATACATAGTGCACATGTATATGATACACACATAATGCATCATAGTTATCTTTCATAAAGAATTAATAAATGTATTAACTATATATATATATATATATATATATATAGGTAAAAGTGGTAAATGGTAAATATACCACGAAATTATTTTTTACTAATTATTATTTTTTTAATTTTTATTTATATTAAAACTCATCAATTCTGTCTATTATGGATCACGGAAAATAGTTTTTTTTTTTTCTCCCGAAAATCAACAAATGCCTCATGACTACTTGGTCTGCCATGAAAGTTGTCTCATAGAGGGGGCTTTAGGATCTATTTTTATGGAGCAAGAAGTTCCATGATATAGAAAAAATCTATTGTGGGGTAAATTAGTTCTCAGCGTTCTTACAGTTGCCTTTAAAGTGGAAGTTCCCACCACCAACTCGATGAATTTTTTTGTTGCACGAAATCTGCACTCTTTTATCTTAGCTTTTTTTCCATGAAAGATCGGAGTATGATCTACAGGTCAAATATTAAAAATTACTAGACAAAATTTTCTCCAAAATTTGATATATATATAAAATTGTTTCTTTCAAACTTAAAAAACATGTTGGAAAATGAATCAGCACTTTAAAAAAAATTGTCTATAAGTTTGTTCATCAAATATTTTATCAAACTTGATATAACAAAATTTAACTACAATTGTTGCAGCTGTAACAACCAAAAGAGCAAAAATTTGAAAAAAAAAACAATTCCTTATAAAGGTAAGAGTGATGCATATGGAGTCTTCTCTAGATCCTAAGGAGCATCAACATGCAACAACTGTCTGTATTAAATTATATTTTTTTAAAAATGAAACAATTGAAGATTCTACAGCTTCAAAAAATTGAACAGATAAATCTTAATCCACATCTTCCACCAAAATTTGTATATATCAAGTTTCTAAGACTAACGCTAACTATTCGTAAATTTTTACGATGAAAAATCGTATGATTCAACAACTACAAAGCAAACTGCTTGTTAGATAACAAAACAAAAATTATGACCACCATTTTTACTCAATACATGTAATTTTGAAGCAAACAACATAACCAATTGCACACATGATCATGGTTGTCATTGCATCAATAGACACTTAGTAAATGGCTTAATAGAGAAATAGATTCATTGAAAATACTGTTGTAAGATATATATGCATGTAGAGATAGCCAATCAGATGACTTTTGCATTCAAATTAGAAACTTACCAGCGCAGTAATCTTATCTCATTTGAACAAGATGACTTTGGAATTCAAGTTAGAAACTTACCAACGAAACAATCTTATCACCATAGAGCAAAAGTGAATTTTATTTTTAAAAAAAAGATAGATATAATAACACAAAAAATATATAAGTGAAAATATATGGAGGAAGATAAAATCTAAGTATATGACCAGAAAATTAAAAAATAACTAGAAGGGCCGACAATTTTTTGACTATAAATTTATTTATTTTTCGCAAGCAAAGCTCCCTCAAATAGCCTATCGGCTAAAAAATAAGTCACGCTCTTAAAGTTTAAATGGATTAGAACAAGCAATAATATAAACAGGAGTTGTAGAACATGAAGTTCTTTTCAAGGAGTGCAAATGACCCCTCTCTCTCACACACACATTATGGAACATAACCATTTGCTTTGGTTGTAGTTTTAAAAACTGTTTGTTTACATTTGAAAATTCTATTGGCCAATTAAGCTTAATAGTAACTAATATGGGAGAATTTGACATATTTGAATACTTACTCTATTCAAGATGCAAAGGCTTAATTTGACAAGTCCATGTGATATGGAAAAATTGTTAAAAGCCCTATAATTGTAATTGGGATGTGTTGGACTCATCCAAGAGTGAGGATCTGTAAATAATAGAAAAGTTTGATTGCAAATGTATAAGACAATATATAGTTGTCTATTCTCAGAAAGGGAATATGCTAATGGAAGTTACAATGATAAAGTCTGGGGCTTGCACAAAAATACATACATCACTTTAGAAAAAACACACTAAAGTATGAAATTAAATATTCACAATTGCAATGAGAGTAGATGGTTGAATTCTATTATGCTAATACAATTACAAAATTTCAGATTTTTCCTTATGTTTATCTAATTGCATTTGGGTTTTTATGTCTTGTTTTTCCCAGATCCTAAATTTTTTTTAATGTGAGTAAGGAAAACTAATTTTTTTTAGCTATGCTAATGATGAATATTCACTACTAGGAATCCAAATTGTGAAGAAGACTTCTCTTTTAGAAATCAGTAGCTGAATAAGTGTATCCATGTGAACAATGATGAGGGAGTGGTATTAAATTTGCAATAATGGATTTAGAAAATAAAATTCAATGAGGCCTCATGTGGAACTCTTGAATGTGAAATTTTGCAAGCTTGATGAATAAGCCTTCTAAGACATTTCTAACTCACAAAGACAATTAAATGAGATCAGATTAGTGTCTCATGCGCTTAGATGATCTCTTCGAATCTACATTTTTCATGTAAAGTTGCGTTATAACTCAACTTCAAAACTTTATTTTTTGTGCATTTACTAGGAACGTCACTGCTCATCATTAGCATCTGCAAACCAAATGATGGTCCAAAGCCTTGAATTAAATCTTGTAAAAAAAAACCATGTAGCTTTCTTCAATCACAAAGTATAAATTTCCTTAAAAAAAGTTTATGTTATCCTCAATTGAGGCATTGATAATCTCTCGCTGAAGGTAAAATCATCACAAATTTGAGGCTTGGACTAAATAGAGAACCCTAATAAAGTTCTCAAACATAATCCACCCCTTATTTATTAAAAAAGTTATGTTGGAATATCTTCAATTTCTAAGGACTATAATTTGTAACTCTTTGATACCAACAAGTTTTCTTCTTATTCTCTATTATTATTATTTGCTATTGAGTATCTACCAAAGCTAATGCACAACATCTTCAAGTGACATCAACTGAAATTTTTGATAGAAATATGCGACTAGATGAAATTAATATTTTTTTTTAAAGAATTTTTTACCATTTTTTCAGTGTCTAAAAATATTTCTTAATTGGCTTTTGAATTAATTGCCTGAAGAAGTAAAACATGCTCATTGAAAATCAAATTCATGGAGAAGTTTTCCTGGGAAAATTTATTTCATTCCTAGTTTCATCATGTTATATTGTACAAAAAACTTCATCTTCAATATTTTGAACCACATCCTATTGCACCCTAATGCCAAACTTTTTGAATTTGAAAATTTGAAAGTTTGATGAATAGGGGCCAAACTCTTTTTCTATTTCAGGAAGATAAAAATGAGATTGTATTTTTTATAGTGTGCAATTATATGATCGCCATGGACCCCCCATTTAAATGCAAATGTACCTTGTCATTCAAGTTTGTTTATTCTATTTTTGTTCATTTGCCACATTATTGACAATGCTACTAAAAACCTCACTGTTCATAATAATATATGCAAACCCAACATTAGTCAAGAGCATGAAAATTTGGAGACCATATAAGTAATAGGGGTATATCAACTTAGGTAATGAGCTTTTCACTATATGTGAATGTTGATTGGGCGAATAAACAAGATAATTAGAGATTTAAACTAAACTCTTGAATTTGCTACACCATAATGTGTTTAGTAGGATGAAAAAAAGACATACCTAAATGTTGATCTTACATCCAAAATAATATATTAATTTGGAAGTGCTTTTCAATTTTTATATTGTACAAAATGCATCTTCTCCTTGTGTAACTCTCAATAGAAGCACCTCAGCTAATGAGCGATATCATGTTTTGAGTGACACACAAGGGGGGATTAAATAGGCAATTGAAGCTTAAAACAAAAGATTGTAAATGGAAAAAAATATGGTAGGAAAACATATAACTTGCAACATAGATATGATAAATGGTACAACTTTCCACCACCGTGCTCCTTGGAAAATTCAAAATTTTGCACAGCTAATTTTTAAAAGTCACATCCTCTTTTTATTACCACTGTCACTATAACCTATGCATTATAGTTTCTCACGATCATCCACCTCAGAGTAGCATGCTAAAAATAAATAACCCTAATTGCCAACTATTATAGTTAACCTACATGATGAAGTCGTAGCCTCCGAAAATTGTTAGAATCAAACACATCGAGACTTTATTTTACCTGTCCTGGCCTCTAGAGTCATGCACTATCTTTTATTGATGTTCATGGAGGCCTTTTTCAGCCATCTACAATGCCAATTAGAGGCCACCAAAATAAGTTTTTGCTAGAATACTAGTAAGTAATATGCAACTTGTGCACTGCACATATTAAAAAGATATATATGCAAATAAATATACATGTTTGATTGGTCAAACTAAAAGGGATTAATTACTATTTAATATCTCAGCCTCTACAATAGTTCCCTAGAAGTAAATAACAAAAATTTACTAAACGCTATAGAAAACACATAAATTAGAGGAGAAAGGGGTTCGTTCATTGATGCAGGAGCATTAGGAAATTAGACAACAGTTATGTAGGAAACTACAATACTTAGATGAAAAATTAAGAGGAGAGACTGATCTTAATAGTAGAGGTATGAAGAACTGAGAGGGGATACAACCAGTGGGGGGCCAATTGGTAATGTGTCGATCATTTGAAGGAAGGATTTTGAACATGGACAAATGAAAATAGGGGTAAACATTTTCAAAATAAGGAAGATAACAGTTATGTAGGAAACTAAAATACTTAGATGAATAGTTAATAGGAGAGGTTGATCTTAATAGTAGAGGTATGAAGAACTGAGAGGGGATACAACCAGTGGTGGGCCAATTGGTAATGGACCAATCATTTGAAGGATTAATTTTGAATATGGACAGATGCGAATGGGGTGAAAACATTGGCAAAGTAAGGAAAAAGAAGGTGCACAATACGCAGAGGTTGAATACATGTGGAGAGATCCAACATTATAGGATATGTTTAATATTTTGTAATTGAATTCATTATCATTGAAGAAATGAATACGAGCCTTTGATGCATTTTATTTAGACTTTGTCTCTTATTTGTAGAGTCTCATTACATTTAACTAATTAGTTGTGAATTTTTTTTATCTCAGTTATAAGTTACTGCCACTTTATATCTTCCTATCAAAATAAATTTTCTTTATTTTAGTTCCTATCCCTATCAATACAAGAAGTCTGAGATTGTTGTGTAGAAGGGATTTATTTGGTGGTTGACAACTATCAGAGTGGTATTATATCCAAATATTCTGAGCACACAAGTAGACTATTGAATGTGAGGCAACCAGTGCCAAGACCTATGAGAGAAGAATATTGTAAAGTACAATAGAATGTAGCAGTGAGAATGATGAAGATTAGTGTAAGAAGACCCACAATTTTTTGTCTTAGGATGAAAACTAGGATGAAGTGGATAAAATACAAATTTGTCAGAAGTTGAACATGATTGCAAGAAGAATGGATGCATTGGAAAAGAATTATTTTCCCAATGTTGTTGTGATTGGAGGGAAAATGAGAGAAACCAAAGGTAACAAGTCTTTACCAAATTCATGTCTTGTGGAAGTCATTGTAGAAAAGAACAAAGATGATAATGAAGAATACAAATTTTTTGTATATTTTAAAAAGAAGATTACCAAGTGATAGAAAATAATACAGATATTAATTTTCAGAGTTTAGAAAGCTCAAAATTTGGCCATATTGGGAAGATGATACTTGAAGTGGTTCAAAGTTTGATAAGGGAGAAATTTTGGTTCATTTTTATTTATTTCAGAAGATGACATCTGTAATCAAGAGGAAGATTGTAGTTTTTTCCCAATTTCACTTCCATCTCAATCAGGTAGAGCTAGAAAGGTGTTTACAACTAAAAACCAAGGGTATACATTTTATTCTGCTAGATTGTTCATTACAAGAGTGATGTTATTGAGTGAGTTCTATTTTCAACATAAATGCAAGTACAAGAAAGGAATCACACAGATCTTCGAAGAAAAATGATTTAAATATTCACAACTTCAAAAGAATACTTCCCACACAAGATGAGAGAATAACTAAATTGTACATTATGAAAAATAAATATGCATATACAAAAATAACATGAGGAGGGGACCCATCCTTTCTTGATGAATGATGAATCCCAAGGTTGTAAGGTTGAATCTTTAGGTCCTCACTCTAGAATTTTTTGTTGCATGTCGAGGGTTTCCTATAGGAAGAGAGAGATGGGGGCTTAGAGTTCATGTATCCTCATCAATTCAAGTGTAAAATCAGTAAAAACATATTCATCTCTCATAATGTATCAATTCAAAGAGGAAAGTAGAAAAAAATAGTTCATTGTTTTATCTAATGTGTTTGTTCACTGTGCAGGTACATGTATCATATTCATTACAAAATATTTAGAACTGATGTAAAAAAATCATAAAATGTGGGATAAAATGTGCTTCCACAAGGATTGTGTTGGGCAACATGCTGTCACTATCCTTTTATGATTTAACAAAGGTATGCACTACTTATAACAGTAAAAAGTGTTTCAAGACTACATGTTAACATAAAAGGTATCAACAATATAAAATAAGAACTTTTCCTTATGAAGAGGAGGCTAGAAACAGTGATATAAAGTCGTAATCATGAAATAATAGTCAACATGAAGATATGATAATGGTGGTTCATAGACTCCAAGGTAAACCTTGATGGATTTAGCATCGTGGCTTGATGAAAAGTATGAATATTAAGCAGAGATACATGGTTATAAAAGTGGATCTAATGTCTTTCAACATAGATGAAATGACAGTCTAGCTACTTTTATTAAAAGGAACATATAACCATGACAATGGTTCCACTAAATTATAAAATCTCTAGGAATCTGATAATTGTTAATTAGTCATATAACAATGATATAAAAAGAGAAGAAATCAATAAGAAGCAATGGTATCATATACCAATGATGCTAAAAGAACAATAGCAATGAGTGAGCATAACTGTTGTCACTAAGGATTGCACCCAAAGGCTAAGTATGAAACTTAGCTATCCTATGAAAAATGGGAATACTTTTAGGTTGTGGGTAACCTATGGTGAAATTATACTTCCGGGTTAAGGGCCAGATTCCCTTGAATCACCTTAAAATTGAACTAAAATTTTGGAGGAAAAGGGAAGAGAATGCATTAATTTGAAAACTGGAAAAGAAATTGAGGTGATTCACCAAAACTTGAAAGATCCACATATTGCAAATACACTCACAATGTACATTAAATCATAAATGATAAATTTACAACTTTACCCTACTTATAATGTTGTCCTTACAAATAATAAGGTGCTAATTGTAGATAGGAAGGGAGATGAGTTCCACAACCTAAACTATTTGCAAATGCACACAAATTAAGACTTTAGGCAACAAATGTTGGAATAATGGAATGGTTTGTACTGAGAGGGGAGGGGTGAATCAATACCCTTAAAAATATTTATCAATTATCCTTTGGTAATCCTTACTTGCATTACCGACCATTGATGTTTTTCTATCTTATGCATGTAATATCAAAACATAAATTTAATTGCATATAAACATTCATGAAATGTAAGTACACATGACACAAGAATTGGTAATGCAGAAAATCCCTGTTAGAAGGTAAAAACTAGGGTGGGGATGAAACCAACAAAGCTTCACTATCTGCAGAATGGAAGGTGCCAATTAAGGCTACAAGTGTGATCACTTCTGATGATCTTACCCTGTTAGGAGTAACATTTGAGACTTGTTAAGGTTTACTTTGTTAAGAAATTTAGCAACACTGTTAAGTGTGCACTCGGTTAAGAGATTTACAAAAAGAATGTTAAGTCCACCTTCTTAAAGGATTTCTTCTATTTGCTACAATTGTTAAAGAGTAGTCAAAAATACTTGACCTGATAGTATACAATTCTGAATCACTGAATATAAATCATTTAAGCTCATAATGTATATGTATTACCTATAGTGATTGATTAATACCTTTGTTCTGCTCGATAGCCTTGAATCTTGTTCTTCATAACTAAATTCTATCTTTTGTGTCCTTCTGCATGAAACTCTCTATCTGATCCATAGATGTCTTCTTCGACTATCAATCCTCTTGTTCTGATTGATTACTATATCTATTTATACAATGTATTGACCTATTTTAGGTTTCACGCTTTACAATAAAAACTCTATGATCAAAGGTTTACAACTTGACCTTGATCTCCTAGTTTGCATGTTCTCAATCAATTAGATTGATTAAAAAAATTACATGTGCTTTACTTGTCCCTCTAGAAATGGTTTGAAAGATAAGCATAAAGCTAAATATAGAACTCAAGTGTTTTATCTGACGTGTAACTCAGATCCACATTTCTCGGGATAAAAATTGTCTCTCAATAGATTGGTGCTCGGGTAGCTCTTTAGTCTATGCTCTCGGTGATGTCTCTGAACTGTCTTTCGGTTTACTCTATAAAATGTGTTCTTGGTTTACACTGTAAACTCTCTGTCGGTGATAGTGCACTTAACATTTTTGGTGACAATTGCACTTGTCTATTTTTGGGTTGCACTATAAACTTGTCTTTCGGTGATCCTGTTACCGACGGTTCAAAAACTATTTCCTTTGTATAATAATGACAAAATATGATCATCAATCTCCCCCTTTGGCATTAGTATAAAACATTGATATGTGCAAAATTGAAATGTTCAGTATATACACCACAATGTTTACCTTGTTAATATGACTCCCCCTATGTGCTTGCCTCGGTGTAGTGTATGCACATGTTTCTTCCTTTGATGTTTTTTACTTTATACATATATTTCCCCTTTTATCATTTCCCCCTTTCACCATATCATTTCCCCCTTTATCATATCATTTCCCCCTTTTTTTGAAAATAATGACAAAGGTGTAATACTTACAACTTGTCAAAAATGTGGGAATGGGAGTTTTGAATGTCCTCCATTAGCTTCTCCCATTGCTCTTTGAGGTGCTCAAGGGTCACAAATTCTAAGGTGATTCTAGCGTGCATGTCTTATATGCTCTTTGTAACTGACATCTATGGGGTGGCAATCAATTCTTTTGACGAAGTCATATGTTTCAATAGCAGTGTGAGATTTGAGAGTAAGATAGCCTACAGCTTGGTTACCTCATCTCAGATTCTTCTTTCTACCTTTTGAAGTTCTAGTCTCAACCTTTTTGCCTCTATAATCTTGTCATAATGCAACTTGAATTCATTTTCATCGGTTGTGAGACCTTGTGCACTAGCCCTAAGATCTTCATTAATTTTGGTTATCTTTTCACTATGCTCAGTAGTCAAAGTCTCTAATGTGCACAAATTTTGAATTAAGTTGACTACTTCTGATAAGATCGGTTCTATTATAGTAACTAATTCAGCAATTTTTACCTTTTGTTCTGCCACTTCTTGGTTGATTTTCTCTGTAAGCTTGTATTGAAACTTCTGCTCAACACGTTCCTCAATCACCTTGTCTGCATCTACATTCTGGGATGTGATGGCGTCGGTGAGTGCTGCTAATTGATCAAGTATATGAGAATTTTGATCAATGTCAGTGTCAGGTACAAATCTACAATAGTATTTATTTGGTTGTATCTAGGACTTGGGAGTTCTTGTGCTCCTTCTTGAGCTTGTCCTATATTGCCTCTCTTTTACAAAGTTCTCCATACTTTGTAAGTGACTCATAATCCAGTTTTCTTGGGTCACAATAAGGTAATTCTATAATCTCATCTAATGTGACTGGATTTTTATTCTTCTTCTTCTTCTTCTTGGATGTGTTGGTGGAAGCAGGGGAATGAACCACCATAGCAAGTTCATGTGCTTTCTCTTTCTTCAATGATTGTGTGGGAGGTGTTGTGCCTTTTGTGTGCTTCTTGGTATTGACATGTTGGTCGATAGTGGATGTATCCACATTATCTTTTTTCTATTTTTGCAGCCTTTACACCTTTGATGTTCTTATCAGTGGCATCACCCAGTTTCTCCTTTGCACTTGTTTCTTTCTGCTCTTCATTTTCCTTTTTCTTCCCTTGATCATCGCCTATGTCCATCAGTGTACTTGCATTAGATTCAGGTGTCTTTTTCTTCACCTCTATAATGTTATTGATAGCTTGTATCAATAATGGCATGTCACCTGGTATATTGACCTGTGCTACATCCGTGGAATCCGTTTCCCATTGGGATTAATGGGAAGTAGTACTAAGATGGGAGGGGTGAATCAGTACCTCTAAAACTTTTAACTCTTTTCACCATTCATCATTATCAAACATTATTTACTGTATTATCGACCATTACTGATGTTCTTTCTTATGCATGTAACATTAATTCATAATCTTTAATTGTTTGCAACATTCATAGAAACATTCATGAAAGTAATAAACACATAACAAAAGATATGATATCACAGAAAACTCCTGTTAGGAAGTAAAAACTGTGGTGGGGATGGCACCCACAAAACTTCACTATTTGCAGAATGGAAGGGAGCCGGTAAAGGCTTACAATTGATCACTTCTGATGATCTACCCCATTAGGAGTATTAAAGTGGAGACCGGTTAAGATCTACTTTGTTAAGAGCTTTAGCAACTCTAATTTAAGTGTGCACTCGGTTAAGAGATTTACAATAGGACTGTCAGGTCCACCTTTCTTGAAAGGATTTCTTAAGTGTACTACACTTGTTAGAATGAGTACATATGTTTGACCTGACTATATACAATCTACAATTGTTGATCACAGATCCATTAAAGCTCTCATAATAAGAATATCACCTTAAGTGACTGATTAATACCTTTCTCTGCTCATCGGCATCTTGTGTTCTTGTTCTTGAAACTAATTTGCTCCTTTTTTCTCCTTCTACATGAATTCTCTTGTCTAATCCTTATATGGTCTTAGTGGCTACAATCATCATTGAACAACAACATGTTCAGAATAGATTGAGCATCTATTTATAGAAGTATTTGACCTATTCTAGAATCATGCATTACAATGTTGACTCTTAGATCCAATGTTTACAACTTGACCTTGATCTTTAGTTTGCATGTTTTAAATAAGTAAAAATAATTTAAAAAATAACAATTACATTGCTTCCTCCGCACATAATGGTTTTAAAAATAAATCAAGAAGCTATATATACAACTTCAGTGTTTTATCTGACGTGGAAAGTTAGATCCACTTTTTGCGGGATATAACTGACTGTCGGTTCTTGGTCGTCGGGTTGAACTAAAAGTCTGTCAGCGTTCCTTTTTGAATTGATCATCGGGTTCCCTTCATCTGTTGGGTTCCTCTCTTTCTTGTTCCGTCGGGTTGCACTGTTGTTACTCATCGGGTTCCTTTATCCTTTTTGTCATCGGGTAACACTGAATAGTGTTTGTCAGGATGCTTTGAACTTGGCAATATCAGGTAACCTTGGCGTCGGGTATTGTTATGTCCTATTTGTCGGTGTAGTGTAAATCAATGGTGTAGATCATGTTTTTCCTTGTATATACTAATGGAAAAATATAATGCCTTCAATCTCCCCCTTTGACATTAGTATCAAAAACTGATATGTGCATAATACAAAAGTGTTTAGTATGTACTCCATGTCTATATCCTTGTCATTATATGACTCCCCCTAACTGTATGCATCGGTATAGTATAAGTATATGTACATGTATACTTGTCTCTGTACTATACATTCCCTATTATTTTCTCTTTTAATTGTTTGACTGTACATTTCATCATCATTTCCCCTTTATACTAACTGAATTGTATGTACATATCACTTCCCTCTTTATTTGGTACTCATGACAAAAATGTACAACTGATAAGATGCCAAAAATGTGACAAAAATGTGTAACTTACAATGTGTCAAGAACATGTCAATGGGTGTTCTTAATATCTTAGAGAAATTTCTCCCATTTTTCTTTCAGGAGTTCTAGTGCCATGTGCTCTAGCTCTAGCTCTATCCTTGCATGCATATCATAAATGTTGTCTAGGAGAGACATTTATGGGGTGGCAATTAGTGCTTTTGCCTTTGTCATATGTTTTTACAGTAGTGAGAGTGTCGGTAAGAGTTGGGTTTGAAGCTCATTTACCTCATCTCTAAACTTTGTCTCTGCAATCTGTACGTCTTCTCTCAATTTTTGAGCCTGTTTGAGTTGCTCATTGTGCAATTTATTGCCTCTTCACTGCTAGTGAGACTTTGTGCACTTGTCTGAAGATTAGCATCTATCTTTTCTATCTTGTCTGTATACTCCTAGGTGATTTTATCAAGTGTGTATAACTTCTATATTAAGGTTATAGCTTTTGATATTATTGGATCAATTGTGCTAACCAATTTAGAAAGCTTTACCTTCTGCAATGCCACTTCCTGGCTTATCTATTTTGCTAGCTTGAACTCATATTTCTGTTCAAGTCTTTCTTCCATAACCTTCTTAGCATCCATGTTCTGAGATGTGATTGCCTCTGTGAGAACCACTAATTGATCAAGCATTGAGGCTATTTGATCGACATCTACATCTGGTACAATTTGTTAAAGTATTCCTCTTGTTACTTCAAGTACCTTTTCCTCCTTTGTGGCTGTTCTCAATTTTTTTTGCATTTCCTTCCTCTCACAGAGTCTTGCATACTTGGTCAATTCAGTTGGATCCAATGTCCTTGGATCACAAAATGGAATCTCAATGATTTCATCCAGAGTTACTGGATTCTTATGCTTGCTTTTCTTCTTCTTTGAGACTTGTGGGGATGCAGATTTATGAACTACCATTGCTAATTCATTTGTCCTCTCTGAAGCTCTTGGTGAAGGCTTTTTTGAAGATGCTTCTTGTGTTTTCTACTCGGTGTGTACCTGTCAGTTTTGTGAAGACGTATCTCCATCAACCTTGGGTGACTGCTAATTTTTCTTATTTTTTCTTCTCCAGCTCATCTTTCTTTGCTTCTTCACCTTTTTCTTTCTATGTGTCATCTTCTACCTTTTGTGTCTTCTATGTTAGCTTTTGTCCTGACCAATATTTTTCTCCTCTTTGTAGGTGTTGTCTTCACACTTTGCTCCTTTTTTTTCTTTTCTGGTTGCTTCCTCTTATAGGTCCTTACTTGACCTTTCTTAAGAGGTGTAGTATCAGTCTTAGTAGTTTGACTCCTTGTCCTCTGCTTCTTTGTAGGAGGTGAAGGTGTATCAGATTCAGTTGCCTCAGAATCTAATTTATGTTCATCTTTCCCTTCACCGATGGTACCCTATTCATCAGTTTCCTTAGTTCATTCTTGTTCTTCCTCATTGACCGATAGAATCTTTTTAAGGTTCTTAACCATTTTATTCTTCTTATTGATAGTCTTCTTAATTTATAGGCCTCTTTTTATCTTTAATCTAGCCTCTTCATAGTTTCCAAACCTTGGTTTTTTGTTGTCAATAGGCTCATTGATCAATGCATCAATAGCATTGGTTGCTTGATATATGTTGACTTCATAATCAAGTGGGGCTAACCAAGATGTCCTTGGTACAACCAGTTTTATGTGGGTGAAGTTTGTATCCACCATAAAACATATCTCATCCCTATGTTTTTCAATAAGTTGTTCATGGATCCTTGTTCTTTCCATCATCTTTTCCTTGAATTCAAGGATGTATGCAGTCATGATTGAATCAAAGTTATCTCCTAGTGAATTTAACTAACTCACTAATATGTAATGTCACCGATTTTGTAGTGTCCCATTTCACTTTTCCTACTGAAGGAAATTATTCTTTAAAATAGAAAAATATACACATGATAAGTGAGTCGAACTTACATGTGTTAGTCTTTGCAGACCTAATTGTGTTCATGTTCTCATCAAGTTGTTTCAATAGGATCTCACATAGATCCATCTGTATGCCCTTTGTCACTATTTTGTAAGTTGTGCTTACTGATGTTGATGATATGTTGTTTATACTGCTTTCCTAAAAGATCTTGTACCCAATCACACATGCACCGAATCTCAGTTCTTCGTCGGTGATAGTGTTAACTTTCAGACCTCTATTATCCCATTCAACTTTTGTAATCTTTTCAACTTCTAGCCTGGAAGGATTGTGAGCCTTAGGCTTGTCGGTTATTGGATAACTAGTGACAGTGTGAAGGACATCCTTAGTGATTTGTTTGGGTTGATCCACCCATAAGTTCTGATCGTGCATTCTGCTAAGTACCAACCTAATCCAGTCGGTCTTGAAGTCCCTCATGAAATATAGGGCATTGGTTATTCCCTTTACTTGTAGATTCTTATGTTCATCTTTTAGGTTTCCTTCTACATCACAAAGCTTCTTATAAGCTTCATCCATCTCTAGATCACCTATTTCAGTAATCTTATAGTGAATATAGGACCTTACATCCTCTATTAGCAAAACCCTAGGTGGAATCTTGGAAAATGCACCGGTTTCATCAGGTTGCAATGCAATCTCTGGGCATATCTTGTATTTGGGCTCTACACAGGTGTTATTCTTGATTAACCTAACCACATTCTTCTTATCACTCTTGATCTTAGCGGTTCTTGAGGTGGTTGACATTGTTTTTCAAGATATTAGGGCTTTCATGAAATATTTAGGGCTTTCTTGTAAATAACAATAGAGTTCTTTTGGTTCCCTCAGTACTTACTTTGATCCGTGAACTGGTGAATTATTTGTTTGCTATGTGCTGGATCAAGTCGAGGACGCTCTGTTGAATGCTCTTCAATCGCTCTATTTTTCACTCTATTTTTTGCTCTGCTTTTTCTCTTCAAATTGCGGGTGCAAAATGAAGTGCTCCCGTCGAATATTTATAGACTTTTTTCCCCAAGTATTTTCATAAATGCTTAATGAATCATCGGGACATGAAGACAGAGTCCATCGGGAAGACTTTCAAAATCATCGTTGGGGTTGTCAGGATGCTCGGGATGGCTGTTAAGATTTTTTCCTTTTGTAAAGGAGAAAAATGATGTTCATGGAATAAGAGTGTTTTGATACTCAAATCATTTTTCACCTTAAATTTAATGTTTAGAGTGGAGGGAAAGATTAGATATTCCCCTTTACTCTCAAATGCACAAAGGAAGGATCCAAATTGATCAACCCAAAAAGGATCAATGCATAAATGAATCAATCTATTGGAAATAAGAATAAAGAAGGAGATCCTAGGTTTCCCTCTTAAGATGGGTGTTGAAATGGATGTGATTGTAAATGTATGATAGATTTAGAATGATTAAGGATTTGAATTGAAATGAATGATAGAAATGTACTAACCTTGAAATATTGCAGATTAAAGATTGTTGTTTTCTGAGATCTGTAGACTATTTCTGGAGATGCTGACAGTTGATACCAAACCGGAACACAGAGACGGACAAAACCCATAAATATTTTTTTGTTCCAATGTCATCTTATGAAAAATTTCAACCCTGTACCACTTTTTCCAACTCGATCTGCTCAACTCTGAAAGTGTCCCTGTTCGCACAGTCCGAAAGAAATCCAAAAAGGGTATCCAGATCTGGCCTCAGATCTACAGTCCCGAACCTGTACCTGCAAGAAAAATGTTTTTTTGTTGTGGGGGAGGGGTTTGCCTTAGTCAAACCCTGATTTAGGAATTAACCTTGAAATTAATATTTGAAATAAGAATGATAGCAAGTAGTAGAATTGAATCTAACAATGAAGCTATGATATTGAATAGATATGCAATTATAATTCAAATGTAGCAAGTATGTAAATATGAAAGCATGGACTTTAGAAACCATAAACCTCCATGAATGTATGCTTTGAATCCACCTTGAAAGATTTTTGAGGATGCACAAAGGATCTTGGAGGAAGATCACACCATCATGATGGCTAGATCTAGGGTTTGAATGATGAATCTTGAATGCTTGAACCAAATCCCTTCAAAGTCTTGAAAGCTTGAATCCTTGATCTTCAATGGAGAACTTGAATTCTTGAGAGGAAGACTTGAAAACCTTGAGATCTTGAAAACATGTAGAAAAATGGATGCTTGAACAAAATCTTGGCTAGAGCTTTCTGCACTTGGAAGACTTAGTTCGCTTGATGATGGTTAGAGAAAATGAGAGGAGAAGGCTCCCTTTTTATATAAAATTAGGGCACAATCTTCTAAGGATGCCTACATAGGATAATTAAATCATCATTTAAGCCTTTATCCCTAGGAGAGGACCTATATTAAATATAATTTAGGAATCAATCATTTCGGAACCCGAAATAGCCGACCCGGAAGCGGGAGAAAACTTTTTGTGAGGACCGACATCCGAAAAACCAAAAGTTCCCAAGATTTGGACCCTGGGACAGGCTTGAGGTCAGCCCTATCCTAGGAAAGGGTCAAGGTTTACCCTATCCTAAGTCAGGGTTGAGGTCGACCCTGTCCTAGGAGGTCGACCCTGTCCCTGAATCCCAGAAACACAGGTCTGTATCCCAGAATGCAAAAATTAGGTTAGAAAATGGTGGACAGAAAGGAAGATTAGGGGGATGATGTGATGGAGGTCAAATACATCCCCTAAGGAGGGATAAACACTCTTAATATGGAAGTGCTTCCATTTTAAGATGATACATTAAGCCCCTACTTTAGCGGGAGTACAAAAATCAATCGTGCTCACGGTAAAGTTTGGAAGAAAAGGATCTTGGTGGATTGCAATGAGGTAGAATATCACTAAGTCAGGGACACGAGCCCCCAGACTAAGGATTATAATTCAACATACATACATAAAGATATGGAAAGTAAAGAACATTCAATCATAGAAAACATACATGACTAGATAAGTAAGACAAGAACAACACTATTGATAACATAGCTTCATGATCTAATCCTACTAGCATGAAAGCAAAAGAGAGAAAATAGAAAGTGATTACCTCACCTAGTAAGATGCCCACCTTACTATGAATCACCAAGGAGGGAGAGCCCCCAACATATTCACCCATAAACTATGCTTGTAATTGTAAATGCGTCTTCTGAACACTTTTTGAAAATACCCATAGATCCACGTTCTTGTATCACTATGGAATATAAAATGCGTGTCCATTCAAGATTTAGCAACTTATGTGCGTTACCTTTCAAGGATTTAGCATATCATAAAAGGGTGCGTATCTCTTTAGGATTTAGCAACTTATGTGCGTTACCCTCTGAGGATTTAGCAAAAAAGTAAAATGCGTGTCTCTTCAGGATTTAGCAACTTGTGTGCATTACCTTCTGAGGATTTAGCAAACATAAAAGTAAAAATGTGTGTCTCTTCAGGATTTAGCAACTTGTGTGTGTTACCTTCCAAGGATTTAGCATGTTGTGAAATGTAAATAAATGTAAACTATAGTACAAGGGAGACCCTATATATGCCCCCCTCCTTATCATGACTACCTACTAGGCAGGATAAGGAACAGAAAGAGGATACCTACTTCACAAGGTAACGAGATATCCAGCTTAACAATAGTGTATACCATGTTCTTAGCAAAGAGTCTTGACCCTTACATCCAAGAACATAGATAATCATGAAATGGATATGTCACTTATGGAAAAAGGATCCTCAAAAGGGAAGAGATCTTATCGACAAGAGCCCTACCATAGAGGAGTGCTTAGGATAAAATGTCATCTTCTCAAGA
>MU223607.1:1171521-1224554 GCA_018584345.1 Thuja plicata
AATCTTGGCTAGAGCTTTTTGCACTTGGAAGACTTAGTTCGCTTGATGATGGTTAGAGAAAATGAGAGGAGAAGGCTCCCTTTTATATGAAATTAGGGCACAATATTCTAAGGAGGCCTACATAGGATAATTAAATAATCCTTTAAGTCTTTACCCCTAGGAGAGGGCCTATATTAAATATAATATAGGAATCAATCATTTTGGAACCCGAAACAGCCGACCCAGAAGCGGGAGAAAACTTTTTGTGAGGACCGACATCCGGAAAACCAAAAGTTCCCGAGATTTGGACCCTAGGACAGGGTCAAGGTTGGCCCTGTCCTAGGATAGGGTTGAGGTTGACCCTATCCTAGGTCAGGGTCGAGATTGACCCTATCCTAGGAGGTTGACCCTGTCCCTGAATCCTAGAAACACAGGTCTGTATCCCAGAATGTAGAAATCAGGTCACAAAATGGTGGACAGAAAGGTAGATTAGGGGGATGATGTGATCAAGGTCAAATACATCCCCTAAGGAGGGATAAATGCTCTTAATATGGAAGTGCTTCCATTTTAAGATGATACATCTTTACCGATGGATATCGGTATTGTGTCATGACAACTTTATAACTTTGCTATCTTACCGACGGGTGTCAAGTTACATTGGAAACTTAGCCATTTTATGTGTTGACCGATAATTTTTGGTAAGTATAAACAGCTCATCCATTATGTTCACTGATGATTTTCAGTATGTATATACCAGTAGGGTTGTTTTCTCAGAATTGTAACAAGTAACATAATATGCATCTTTATTTATGCATATTTTGACTATCTATCAATTGTATAATGGAATTGATGCAAAATATGACTTGGTGAAGTGCAGTTCCATACTTACTTGTCCAGCTCAAGTGGGGGTGGTGATGTCATCAGATCCATTGGATGGGGTGTCACCATTTTCATTGCTTGATCTAGATTCATCATTGATTGAAGCTTTTCTCCACATTTTGTCTCTAGCCCTTCGGATATCTTCAATGGTGTTTCCATTGGGATATGTGCTTGTCTCTGTCATTAATTTTTTGTGATCTTTCTTGAGATGACCAACTTTGTGACAGTGTAAGCATGCCATTCTGAGGTTTGACCAACCTCTAGACCTTTTGGTCCATGTCCTCATGCCGTTTGCAGCAATGTGACCATATCTACCACATGTTGTACATTTTGTCCAAGTATTGTAGTCCCATACATATTGATTATCGATTCTCTTTGGTTGATAGTGAGTTTCTTGACCTTTTGGCTTCCATGTTTGCCTTTTCTTTTTATAGCATTCATTAGTTGTGTGCCCATTCATCTTGCATGTAGGACAATATTTGTCCATGTAGGTTTCCTTCTTGGGTTGATCCATCTTAGACTTACATTCATATGCTTTATGTCATTTCTTGTTACATTTATAACAAAATCCTATGAATGAAGATGTAGATTTAGGAATACCTTTTATTTTGCCTCTACACACATTTCATGTGTGCCCTTGCTTTCCACAGTGTTTGCATGTCAGATTTCTTGGTCTTTGATTTTCATAGACATTCTTTGGATTGGATTGAATTGATGGTTCTCCATTTTCGGTAAAGCCTAAACCATTTTTGTTGTTGACTCTTCGTTGTCCTTCAAGAAAATCATCCATTCTTTTATTTCTCTCTTCAGCCTTTCTCATAACTTCATTATGTTGTTGCTGAATTCTAACCTCATGATTTAGTTTTTCATTCTCTTCTCTTAGTTCACCGATAGCCTGTACTCTTTCAATGAGTTCTACATTCATTTTGTTTGCTTCTTGACTCATACGAATAATCTGATTTGTAATCTCATGGTGATGCTCAACATGTCTTTGAATTTATAACTCCTCTTGTAGTTTCTCTGTAATCTTCCTTTTGTCATCAATAGCTAGTGTTCTTTTTGTTTTAGCTTGTCTAGCAAAACTCATCACATTAATCATTCTTACCATCTGGGTCTCTTGACTTATTTGCAGTATCTTTATTTGTTATGTTAGGTGTTGATTGATCTCCTTTAGACTTGTGATGTTCTCTTCTAATGTGTTTGATGCATTACTTGCATTTGATCCTGAAGATTCAAAGAAATATGGAATCTCTTCTTGATAATCTTTTTCATTGCTCGGGGTTGCCATACCTTTCCTCTCATCCAACAGCTCTCTCATTTTGATTCTTTCTTCTTTATACTGTTCATAGAACATATGTATCTCAAGATTTTTATTCTCAATATTCTTATCAAGTTTGTACTTCTACATTGTATGATCTTTGTTCTTAAACCTTTAAGCTTTTCCAAGAAGAGACTTAGCTCTGATACCAATTTTTGGGATTAATGGGAAGTAGTACTGAGAGGGGAGGAGTGAATCAATACCTCTAAAACTTTTAACTCTTTTCACCATTCATCATTAGAAATCATTCTTTACTGTATTACCAACCATTACTAATGTTCTTTCTTATGCATGTAACATTAATTCATAATCTTTAATTGTTTGCAACATTCATAGAAACATTCATGAAATTAATAAACACATAACACAAGATATGATATCATAGAAAACTCCTGTTAGGAAGTAAAAATTGCGGTGAGGATGGCACCCACAAAACTTCACTATTTTCAGAATGGAAGGGAGCCGGTAAAGGCTTACAATTGATCACTTCTGATGATCTACCTTGTTAGGAGTATTAAAGTGGAGACCGGTTAAGATCTACTCTATTAAGAGCTTTAGCAACACTGATTTAAGTGTGCACTCGGTTAAGAGATTTACAATAGGATTATTAGGTCCACCTTTCTTGAAAGGATTTCTTAAGTGTACTACACTTGTTAGAATGAGTACATATGTTTGACCCGACTATATGAAATATACAATTGTTGATCATGGATCCATTAAATCTCTCATAATAAGAATATCACCTTAAGTGACTGATTAATACCTTTCTCTACTCGTCGGTAGCCTATGTTCTTGATCTTGAAACTGATTTGATCCTTTTCTGTCCTTCTCCATGAATTCTCTTGTCTGATCCTTAGAAGCTCTCATGTCTAAAATCATCATTGAACAACAACATGTTCACAATAGACTAAGCATCTATTTATAGAATTATTTAACCTATTCTAGAATCACGCATTACAATGTTAACTATTAGATCCAAGGTTTACAACTTGACCTTGATCTTTAGTTTGCATGTTTTAAATTAGTAAAACTAATTAAAAAAATAATAATTACATTGCTTCCTCCGCACATAATGGTTTTAAAAACAAATCAAGAAGCTATATATACAACTTTAGTGTTTTATCTGGCGTGGAAAGTCAGATCCACTTTTTGTGGGATGTAACTGACTGTTGGTTCTTGGTCATCGGGTTGAACTAAAATTCTGTCGGTGTTTCTTTGTTGAACTGATTGTTGGGTTCCCTTCATCTATTGGGTTCCTCTCTTTTTTGTTATGCCATGTTGCACTGTTGTTACTCGTCAGGTTCCTTTATCCTTTTTTTCATTGGGTAACATTGAATAGTGTTTGTCATGATGCTTTGAACTTGGCAGTATTGGGTAACCTTAGTGTCGGGTAGTGCTATGCCCTGTTTGTCGGTGTAGTGTAAATTGATGGTGTAGATCATGTTTTTCCTTGTATATACTAATGAAAAATATAATGCCTTCATTTCTTGTGCCTTTTCCTACTCGGTGGCATCAGTTGCATCTTCATCTTTCTTTGGTTTATCATCAAAATCAATAAGTGTGATATTTTTTATGATGACCTCTGTTGAATCTCCTAATTATTGAAGTATTTGAGGTACATCATCCATGGCCTTGGATGCCTTTGTTATCAATTCTACCAGATTGATGTCCTCGGTGTCATTTGTGAAGATGTGATCTGGGCTTGGTGTTGCTTCCTTCTCTTCATTATGAGGAGTCTCGGTTAGAAGCAATACCTTCACAGGGCTTGATGTATCCTCCTTAGGTGGATTGAATATTTTATTCCAAATTTTATTACTTTCTTTTTCAAGCTCTATTAAACTGCCCTCTAGAACTTTGTAAGCTCTCAACTTAGCTGAAAATTTCTTTGAATGCTTCTTCATCATTTCATCAATTTCTTCAAGTTTTGACTTAGGTGGCATGATTGTAACTAGGCATCTTTCCCTTATCTATTTCACTGTCTGCAAGGAAAATGTCCATCTTTCTCATATTCTGTCAATAATTTCTTGTGGCATCATATTATTAAATTGTATAGGTACCAAATGTCCATCTTGCTGATATTCTGTCAATAATTTCTTGTGGCATCATATTATTAAATTGTATAGGTACATATTTGAATGCAATCATTGCCTTAATGATGGCCTCTTCTATCTTATTCTGATCCTCAGGTTGCAGAGTTAGCCATTGTCTAATCGTAGGATTTGATAAGCTAGATGTTTTGATGAATGATGCAGCAATCTCATCAATTGTCTTAGGAACTTTGTTCTTTTTAGGTTGGAGTGCTTGTTCACTCTCATCCTGTGCAATTTCATCCTTTTTCCTCTTTACCTCGGATATATCTTCTTTTTTGCCTTGGTGCTTGTTTTCTAGTTTGAGGCTTTCTCTTATAAGTCCTCACTGTACCTTTCTTAACTGGTGGTGAATTTGCATCTTTTGAAGTCAGACTCCTAGTCCTTGATGCAACAGTAGTTCTTGGTTTCTTTGCAGGTGGTGCATCAGACTCAGTTGACTCAGAGTGACTCACTTGTGCACCTTCACCGACAGGTGACTGTCCCTCGGTGTCATCTTTTTGTTTTGTTTCTTCATTGTTTACCATCAACTAATTTTGAAGTGTCTTTACCATTTTAGTATTCTTTCTCTCAATCTCCTTCACTACTAGGCATGTTTTAATTCTGGCCTTAGCTTCCTCATAAGTGCCAAATCCTTGTAATGGTTTGTCTATTGCTTCATTCAATAATGCTTCAATAAAATTTGTGGCCTGATCAATGTTGATTTTATAATCAAGAGGTGGTAACCATGTTGTCCTCAGTACAACTAGTTTTATTAGAGTGGTGTTGGTATCCACTATGAAACATATATCATCTTTATACTTTTCCACTAGTTGTTCAGGTATCCTCATTGTTTTCTGCATTCTTTCCTTAAAGGTAGTGAAGTATGCATCCATGAGTGATGTAAAATTTTCCCCTAGTGACATAATAAATTCACTAATTTGTATTGTTACTAGTCGAGTAGTGTCCCAATTGACATTACCGACAGATGGGAAGAAGTTCTAGAAATATAAAAATGTACACATGAGAAGTGATCCGAACTTACATGAATTAGATTTGGCCAATCTAATAGTCCTCATGTTCTCCTCTAGTTTCTTCAGTAGAATATCGGATAGGTCCAGTTGTAATCCCTTCTTCACAATCTTGTGGGCAATGTCAACTACTTCACATGCTATACTATTTGGTCTGCTGGCTTGGAATACCTTGTATCCAAGTACACATGCACCGAACTTCAGTTCTAGATCGGTAATGGAGTTAACCTCTAATCCTCTGTCATCCCATACTGCACATGTCATCTTTTCTATCTCAAGGCAAGAAGGATGTTTAAGGGATTTGGCCTTGTCGGTTACTGGATAACTAGTTACTGCGTGTATTACATCCTTGGTGATTGGTTTCAGTTCATCCAACCATATTTTCCTATCATGTACTCTGCTAAGTACTATCCAAATCCACTCAGTTTTAAACTCTTTAGGGAACATTATAGAATTTGTTAACCCTTTTACCTCTATATGCTTGTGTTCATCCTTAATGTTTTCATCTGTGCAAAGCTTCTTGTAAGCTTCTTCAACTTCAAGATCTCTGATTTCTGCAATCTTGCAGTGGATATATGCTTGGACATCCTCAACTAGCAAAACCCTAGGTGGTATGATTGAGAATGCTTCAGCATCATCGAGTTGTGAAGAAACCTCGAGACAGAACTTATAATATGGCTCCTCACAGGTAGATTTCTTGATCAAATTGACCTTCTTGTCCTTCGCATTCTTGATCTTGGTGACTCACGATGTATTTTCCATGTTTCTATGAAATTAGGGCTTTCTCCGTAAAGGATCTATGAGTTTGGTAAGTCTTTGTACTTACGTGATCTTTGCTGTAGATGTTAAAATCTATTTAGAATAGCTTTGTAATCTTCTGTGACTCGATCTATAATATTTTAGCTTTGGTTTCTCTACTCTTCGCTCTTAATCGCTTGGTGAATGAAATGAACTTTCCGTCACCCTTTTATAGATGATGCCCTAAGTGGTGCAATAAATGCTTCACTTACTCCTTGATGGTTGAAGACGGAGTCTCTCGGTCATCACACAAACTTCTTGGCTCGGTGAGTATACATTTATCGAGGTAAGTGACAACTCAGTTGCACTTTTCACATGTTCACCGATGATGCTCGGTATGTAGCGAAGACTTAATTGTCTTTTACATTATTATTGATGATTCTTGGTTTACACTAGCAACTTGGATTTTATATGTACACCGACAATCCTTGATGTGTATTGAACAATGAGATTGGATTCACAAAATCATAACAAGTAATACCATAGTGCATTTTCATTCATGCTAATTTGGCATAGTATCAATGAATATTGGAACTGATGTAAAATATAACTTTGTAGGGCACAGTTCCATACTTACTTGCTTTTCTTAGGTGGGGGTGGTGATATCGCCAGATCCATTGGATGAGGTGTCACCAATTGCAGTGCTTAGTCTAGCATCATCTTTTCTTGAAGCTTTCCTCCACATTTGTTTTTTCATTCTCCTTATATCTTCATTGGTGTTTCCATTAGCAAAAGTGCTTGACTCTGTCACTCAATATCTACAATCGTTGCTTAGATGACTAACCTTATGACAGTGTAAGCATGTCATTTCAAAATTAGTCCAGTTCCTAGACCTCCTGATCCATTTTCTCATGAAGTTTGTAGCTATTTGTCCATATCTACCACATTCTGTGCAATTTACCCATGTGTTGTAATCCCAAACATACGAGTTACCGACTCTTCTTGGTTGATGAGCATTTCCTTGTTCTTTTGGTTTCCATGCTTGCTTGTTCTTTTTCCTGCATTCATTAGATGTGTGCCCATGCATTTTGCAAGTAGAACAATATTTTTCCATGTACGATTCCTTCTTTGGTTGTTTTACCTTAGATCCATATTCATGTGCTTTGTGTCCACGCTTGTTACAGTTATAACAATTACCAATGAATGTAGAAGTAGATTTAGGAATACCTTTAGCTTTGCTCCTGCAAACATTTGATGTGTGGCCTGGTTTTCCACAGTGATTACATGATTGCTTCTTTGGTCTTGGATTTGTGTAGACATATTTTTGATCAGCATGGTTTGATGATTCTCCATGCTCAGTATACCCTAAACCGGTATTGTTGTTGGCTCTTCTTCTATGATTCAGAAAATCATCCATTCTCTTTGTACTGTCTTCAGCTTTCTTGATCATATCATTATGTTGTTTCTGAATCCTTGCTTCATGCTTTAGTTTCTCATTTTCTTCTCTTAGTTCACCAATAGCTTCCAATTTCCCATTAAGTTCTATGTTCACTTGGTTGGCCTCATGACTCATAAGAACTATCTGATTGGTGATTTCAATGTGATGCTCAGTTAGTCTTTGTATCTCAGTTTCTTTATCTTGCATCTTTTCTATGATCTTCCTCCTATCATCAATAGCTAATGTTATTTCTTGTTCATCTTGTCTAGCATTATTCATGACATCAATCATTCTTACCATCTGCGTCTCTTGACTGATTTGTAGTATCTTTACTTGTTCAGTCAGATGTTGATTGATTTCATTCAGACTTGTAATGCTTCCTTCAAATGTGTCTGATGTATTGCTAGATGTAGATCCTAATACTCAAACAAATCAGGTATCTCTTCTTCATGATAGTCTATTTAATTGCAGCGAGATGTCGTAGCTTTTCTTTCATCCAATAATTCTCTCATCTTGATTCTTGTTGCTTTGTGTTTCTCATAGAAGATCTGTATCTCCAACTTCTAATTATCAATTTTATTTTCAAGCTTATACTTTTCCATTGTATGGTCTTTTCTCTCAAGTGATTAAAATTTTCCAAATAAGAAATCTAGCTCTGATACCAATTGTTGAAATAATGGAATGGTGTGTACTGAGAGGGGAGGGGTGAATCAGTACCCTTTAAACATTTTATCAATTATCCTTTGGTAATCCTTACTTGCATTACCAACCATTGATGCTTTTCTATCTTATGCATGTAATATCAAAACATAAATTTAATTACATGTAAACATTCATGAAATGTAAGTACGCATGACACAGAATTGGTAATGCAGAAAACCCCTTTTAGAAGGTAAAAATTATGGTGGGGATGAAACCCACAAAGATTCACTATCTGCAGAATGGAAGGTGTTGGTTAAGGTTACAAGTGTGATCACTTCTTATGATCTTACCCTGTTAGGAGTAACATTTGAGACTTGTTAAGGTCGACTCTGTTAAGAGAATTAGCAACACTGTTAAGTGTGCACTTGATTAAGAGATTTACAAAAATACTGTTAAGTCCACCTTCTTAACATATTTCTTCTATTTGCTACAATTGTTAGAGAGTAGTCAAAAATACTTGTTGACCTGATAGTATGCAACCCTGAATTTCTGAATACATATCCTTTAAGTTCACAATGTATATATGTATCACCTATAGTGATTGATTAATACCTGTGTTCTGCTCAGTAGCCTTGAATCTTGTTCTTCATAACTGAATTCTATCTTTTGTGTCCTTCTGCATGAAACTATCTGTCTAATCCATAGATGTCTACTTCGGCAATGTGTTTCTAAAAATTTAAATGAACAATACATCAAGTAAATGATTAAACTTAATCACAATAGCATTGACACAAAACTCATAAAATGACTCAGAGAACAATAGGAAAAGAAGGATTACTGTTCTACATTCAACCAAAAGGAGCCAAGGCACAATTTGCTTCTCCAAGAGCTACAAACATGCATATCTAAAAGTGAGATAGGATGCAAGAACTAGCTCAATCACAAAATGTGAGAGGTATAAATAGGTGAGAACCCAAAAATTTGCATTTCCAAGGAATTTGGAATCCACCATGACTGATTCCACTAAATCTGGGGACTGAATGAAGGAATATCTCTGAGAAATCTGCATTTTAGGTCCATAGGATATGCTATCCAGAATTAGGTGACCTAACCTCCCCTAAAAGGTGGTGATAATTTGGGAGATTTTCAGAATTTATTCCTCTTTGAAATAAAATCTAATCTTCCCCTAATCATGCTTGGTAGGTAATATTTGACAAAATGATTTATAAAACATCACTTGTCAAATATTTTACAATAATGAATGCATGATTTTAAATTTTAAAATATCCCATTTTAATAAACCATGACCCCCAATAATAAATTGATAGGAATTACACTATCAAATACAAATTAGGACCTAGGGGTATGTTTACATTTCTTTAATCCTTCCTTTGTTTAAAAGACCCTTAAAATATTGATAAAAAGAGTCCATTTCCTTTTAAACCTTTAACCATATGCAAGATTAAAACTTTAACTATATGCTATAATACTTATAACCTACTCCACCTTAGCATATGTTATGAAAATATTAAACAAATCGACCTTTACCATCTTCTTACCATTTTTGCATTAAGAAGAACACGAGTTTATGATGCCCTAACTGCACTTTACTTGGAAAGAAGCCACGATTTTTGGGATGTTTCCATTTGCATCGAGCTTTTTTAAAATTTTCAATGGAAATATAAAATAGCGAGGTAGATTATCCATTTTCATTGTCTTCATCATTTGATAGTATTTTGTTTTGCATTGCATGATGTCGTGCTTGAATCTTTGCACTTGTTTATTCTAGCGCATCATTGTATTTTGTTTTCTATGCATCTTTTACTGTGGTTGTGAAATGGTTTAGATCATAGCACATATTGTTAAATCTGCTCCAAATATTTATAAAACCATTTGAATGCTTGTTGTTCCTATTCAAGCCTATTGGTATAATGCTTTGCCTCCTTTTTTGTGTTCCATGAGCATTGATTAGGGCATTATTGCAGTTTTTGTCTCCATAGCATGGGGCACCATGATTCACATGATGCTTGCAGCTTGAAAGGAATGTCATTTTGAAACATTTGCATTGTTGTTCTCTTCATGACCGCGGGCTATGCTATCCTTTCTTACCCTTTGCACTGATTTGGAAGCATTTTTGTTGGTTTTTCCTCCATAGCATGGGGCGTGACTACCTCCATTTTCTCTTTGTTTATATTCTTCTTGAACTATGCTTCCATTTTGACGCATCATATCTTGTTACATATCGTATGCTTTCTATTTTTACATGTAGAAATGAAGATTTGCTAATAGATGTAACCTACCTCTGTCGTGTACTGCATACTTTCTATTTCTTTTCTTGAAAATGCAAATTTTACTTCAGATTACACATGTGCCACTATTGTCTTTCTCTTTGAGAGATACATATGTTGTTTTTGATCTTTGCTGAGATGAAATGCATCATACTTAGCTCTTCTCTAGGACAGTATGTTGTTACTTCCATCTGGCTTTGTATCTCTGCAAGTGGATTCATTAAGCATCATTGATATTGTTCAAAATTTGCTCCAAACATTGTAATGCTACTTTTTTCCCTAGATGCATTGGTGTCACTATGTTCAAATCCATGAGCTTCGTGGGACATGCTTAATGTTTTTTAAACTGTTATGCAACATACCCCATACTGGACTTATTGAGATACATTGCTGCTCCTTGTAATATTGCATAATGCAAATATATTGTTGTTGTTTTGTGCTGAGATCCACATGTAAATGTTGTTTCATCTTTTCTAAGATACATATGAAATGCATCATATATACTTGTTTTTTTGATCATTGAAAATGGGGATTTTTGAGATACACATTCAAATGTTGTGGTTGATTTTGCAGAATGTATCATATTTTATATTTATATATATGAGATGCATCATGCCTTTAATTTATGTTGAGATGAAATGCGCCATGCATTATGCTATTTCATCTTTGTTGGGATATGAGATACATATGCAGATTCATCTCTTTTTAAACTGTCATATAACATAGTTACAACCTCACAATTTGTACTTACTTTGATATATGTTGCTCCATTATCTTTGTATCAACTCTTTGGGCATTGGGAGTGTGATATTCATTTTTAATGTTGTGGCAAGGTGCATGTACCTCCAATATTTGCTTTGGTGTCTCTGTTATGATGTAAGCTATCACTGAATCTTTGAGAACATATGCCTATCTATTGACTATTGTTTGACCTACATTCTTGACTTGTCATTAGATTTCACTTGGCACTATTGAGTACCTCTTTTGATGCATCCTTGATGGACAAGTAGCTGCCCCTTATGACTGTCCTTCTGCATGGTTGAATGATGCACCTACATGACTATTTTGGATGCAAAATCATATTGTTTTCTTCAGCTTTATTATGCCATTCTTTGTACATGCTTGCCTCTAGATCTTTTATGTATGAGTTATAGCTTTCTTGAATGATGCATACCATTCTCTAAATGTTCCATTGAGTATTGTTGCTCTATTGATTGCCTCTTTTCTGGATACGTGCTTCTCCTTGAGGATGTGGGGAAAATTAGAAACTCTATGAAAATGGAGCTTCTGATAAACCTCACAGCTTCAATGTGGGGTACTAAGAGGGCTTGGCATCTGATCATGAGTGTTCTTGTCTTTCCATTTGGGTTTTGCCAAGAATTTCTTTGAGAACCCTATCACAATATCTCAAAGGTAAAAGAGGGGGGATAATATTGCAAGGAGTGATCGTGCCCTGTCACAGTATCTCAATTGTAAAAGAGGGGAGATAATATTCATTCCTAAATCCCTACCCTAAACCCTTATTTTATCCTAAGAATGGACAAGAATCTGACTGACTATCCTATCTGAATCCGTCAAGGTGATGTGGATTCATGAGCCTATCTCTATGTGTGGTTGTTCCTATTTCAGTTGTTTTTTTGTTTAGATGGTTTTTAGTTGGATTTATGACACTTTTGGCTTGTCTGTTTAATGATTAATTATGGTAAATATTGATGTTAGTAATTGCACCTTTGATAAGGTTAAAACATTAATATATTAAATATATGGCTATTTAATAATTAAATTCCTACACTTAATTAATTGATTTAATTATTAAGTCTTAATGTAATAATTGGGATTTAATAAATATTAAATCCAAAAATTATAATTAATTGTGCAAATTGAATTATTAAATATTACCTTAAGTTGCATGATTAATTTATTTGATTTAATTAAAATATTCTCATGCATTTTTGAATTATGACTTTGATTTTAAATTATAAAGTTAAGTTATGCGTTGTTTTAAGTGAAATTGAAATTAAAGTATTTAATTTTTAATTAAAAATTTAAATCCTAATCAAAGTTGCACTCTTTTTCAAAACCTAATTACGTAATTCTTTATATATCTGAGTTGAAAGACATTTGGAGGCTATTCAATCAAGTGGAAGGAGAATTTTGAGAGCTAAAGAATTTTTGTAAAGCTTAGAAGTATTTTAGATTCGTGCTTGCTTCGGGATTATATCAGATCTGTTCATTAGTTATTGAGGTAGGATTTTAAAACTTTGATGATTTCATCTTTTCAAATCCCTATCTTCTGTGCATATGAATTGCTGGGATCCTGTGTTTGAACTTCCTTGTTTGGATTGTGTGATTATTTTGTTAAATTGAGGAATGAGGTTTTCATACAGTTATATGGCTTTTCCCTCCTATATTTCTGTCATATCTGTATTTTCGGGCTTAAGGGTTTCATTAAATTATCTAGGTTGTAAAATGGGCATTAGGGTTTTAGATATGTGCAAAACCCCTTCTTGTTTTTGAAATTAATGTTTGATTACCCAATTAGTTAGTTGACCTTCAGATATGTAGGATGTCCTTACTTGTATTCAAAATTCATGCTTCTGTCAGTTTCTTGATTCAACCCAATTCCAGATCTACATGGAAATAAAAGAAGTGGGAATTAAAATTGCATGTTGGAGAGATAATTTGATATTATTAAAAAGAAAAGATTGCATGTCAATTTCCTTATTAATTCACCTGAAAAAACTAAAACCTATTTTTAAAATGATTTTAATAAAAAAAATAATAAAAAAATAATAATGTGGAATTAATTAGAAGTGGTGTTTGTTTTAAAAGAAATTATTTAAAAGAAAAAATTATTGTTTTAAAAACTCTGTTAGGTTGGTGGCAGATGCAACAACACCACTGGTCACCATCGCAGACGGTACCTTGTGGGTACGACTTTGCAGGTCGCCCCTTCAAAAGGATTGCAGTGGATAGGGGGTGGGGTCGAGACCCCCCCTCTACCCCCCCAACATTTATGTTTTAAGTTTTATTTTAAATTTTTTTGGTTTTGAATTAAATGTTGTTTAGATTAAAATATAAACTTATATTAATTTTATTTTATGTTTATTTTTAATTTTAGTTTGTTTTAGTATTTTAATTAATGTTAATACTATTGATATTAATACATTTTTTCTTTTAAATAGTTTTAATTATGTGGTATTATTTATTTATTAATTATTTTATTTATAGGTATTAATATTAAAAGAATAATATTGATATTTATTTAGTAATCTTATTTTTAGATTATTGCATGTTGGAATTATACTGAGTTTTAGTAATTTTTTTAAATAGATTAATTTATATGTGGTAGTTTTTATAAATTAGTCTATAGGGGATTTAATTTGCATTTTTCTTGGAGATTTAATTATAATATTATTAGTAATTTTATTGGATAAACTATTTTGTATAATGCTTATTATAAATTGGTTTATTATTATGTTTTATTAATTCTTTTGGAATTGAGTTTTATCATGCAATGGTGTTTTCTAGATGACTATTAAATGGATTGTGCACTACTCTCTTTTATGGAATTGTATTGTTTCGGGTATCTATTGGGACTAGTTGACCCTTAAGATGTTGTACCAGAGGCTTGTTGGGTGATTTATTGCCAATTTTTCTTTGTGATTATTTATGGTGATTGAGTTTAGTTGTTCGGTCTTGTTTTCCTGAGTTAGTGATTGGATTATTCCTATGAGGTTATGGACGTTCATGTATCCAATAAGGAACTGTATTTGGGTTTTGCACTCAGGCTTGTTATGAGTTTTTTTTGTGGCTTATGAGCCTAGGTAGGTTAATTGAGTGTATATAGGGGAAGAGGCTTGCAGTGGGGGCCAGGGCCCTAAGTGGCTACTAGGGTAACTCATTGGAAAGTAGCTTAACAAGTGATAACATGAATCATTAGTGAGGTTTAAAATGAATTAATAAGATGTTTGAGTATTAGCCCATGACTTGAGTGCTATTTCAGGCTAGGATAGGAGTTAGAATCCTTATCTTTATGAAAGGATTACATAGCCACATAGAGTCACTTGGGGGCCATGGAGAACTACTAGGGTAACTCAAGGGTGGACTTATGTGATGAAACTTCCCTATATAAAACTTAGGTTTCCTACATATGTTTGGTGCCTCTGGTTATGTATTTTAATCCTTATTGTTATAGAGAGCTTCTAGGATCTTCCTATGCATACCTTTGTGATGTATTTTATACCTTTGATTTCCTTCTTGCTATATACCCATGTGAGTGGGCCTGATGTTATCTTCTCATCATGGTGGGAGTGGACCTTTGGTTCCATGAGGTCGGGTGGTAGTGATTATTTTATCATTTGATATCTGATGTTCTTATTCATGCTTGGATGATCCTTGGTGTAGTTCTACCGTCATTTTCTTTTGGAGGCTTGTTCAGTTTCATGAGATGTATACTTGTATCTCAATTGTACTTTGGTTGGCATCCATTCAGAGGATGTATTGTATGGTTAGTCACTATTGCATACCCTGCGACTTGTGGAGAGGATACTGATTCATTTATGTATACCTTGGGTATCAGTTGTGTATGCGATCTTATTATATGAGATTTATTTTATGGATTCAGTTTATGTATCTTTTATGTTAGTTCTTTATAGTTGTTCTTCATAGATTAGTTTTCTTAAGTAATTCTACATCAAGGAACCCTCAAGATTTTTATCTTTGTTTGAGTTGTTTCTATGTGTATGTTATGTATTTCATTGTTTGCTTCCACGTTGTTATCTTTATTGGTTGTAAACATTTAAAAAAAGTATCATGTAAACTTAGTTGCATGTTCTAGGTTAATTCTTCTGGGTTCCCTAGCGGGGCATTACACAAATCCTTGCGATGATAGTAACTTCGTGTTTGCAAAGGAAAATGTGGAATTAAAGACAAAGTTGAGTTCAAAAGAGCACATTGATGGTGAAAGTGCAGTCTTTAGTGAAAGATATTACAATAGAATTAAAATAAAGTGTATAAAGTTCAATTGAGATTTCATTCAAAGAATCAAAGGATTTTTGAGATGCAGATGACCTATTTTTAAAAGATAACATTGTGAAAGTAAAGACTTACGAGGTAACTTTCTTAAGATAGTGTAAGGATAAAGTTTTATTTTCCTTTGCGATGATACCGGTTAACTTTTATATTATATAATTAACTTTTATATTATTGTTTTAAATTATTAGTCAAAACCCTTTACAGATTTATCTTGATTTTGTGATTTGCCTCTCATTTTAGTCATATTTTACATAGGTATTATCCCATAAATGAAAATCACTTATAAATGCTTCCTTCAATTTATTTTATGAAATATTTTAATATTAGGGCCCATTTTCATGTCTCACCTTAGACTTTTGTCCCTTATTGTCCCTACCAAATCAAAGAGATTTACTTAAGAATTAATTTACTAAACCTTCTCCAATACAATTCAAGTATAAATATATTTTCTTTAGAATCTTTAGCATTTTTATTGAAAAATAGTTATTTTCATCTAATTGTTGGATACGCGTAAACAATTTATATTTCCAAGCGATTTTCTATTATTTGAGTTGTGAATAAGAGTGCTTTTAGATTTAATTATATGGTAATTTTTATTACCAACATTTCAAATCACACATCAAGATTCATGAATATGGTGAGGAAATATTTTCTACCATGATGAAGGATCATCATTTGTGATTTAAATTGTTGATGTTATAAATCATAATTAAATTTAAAAGAACTCTTAATATGTTGTGGGAAATGTATGTTACGTTGTGTTGCACAAATAATATATCATATGATGTATTGAATTTGATATATCATTGAAATGTGAAAGGAAAATTGCAAGATTATTTTATTAATCTTTGAATTTACCTTGAACTTCTTGTTGAAAAAATATGTAAAGAGATTATGTGAATAAACTCTATATCTTTCTAAACTTAAAAATATAATAAATATTAGGATGGAGATATATTATTAAAATAATAATGATTTATCAATGTATGGTTTAAACACTTATTTTTTCAAGTTCACACTAAAATAAGTTGACACAAGAATGAAATTTCATCAAGTCAAACATTAAAATTTATTTATCTACTCCACAAATTTACACATATATCATGATGGTGGATGAGCATGTGTGATTAATTTTTTTTTGTGTTATAGATCATGATTGAATTCAAAAGAACTTGAATATAATGTGGGAAATGTATTTATTCTTACATTATATTGGACAAAAACATATTAAATGATGTCTTGAATTGGATATTATCATTGAAATTTGAAAGGAAAAACGTAAAATTATTTTATTAATCTTTGAATTTATGATAAACTTGTTTTTGATGATCTATGCAAGAAGACTAAAATGACATATCTCTGTACTTTTCTAAACTTAAAAATACATTAACTATTTGATTGAAAATACATTATTGAAATGTAAGTATATTATTAACACTATTGTTTAAACACTCATGTTAACAAATTATTTAGCACATCATTAACTAAAATAAATTGATTCAAGAACTAAATTTTATCAAGTCAAACATCAAAACTTACATCTTAGATATAATTATTTATTCGACACACTTACACCTATACACTTATACTAAATTTACATATTCACATTACATTTAGATTTATACCAAATTTAAAAATATGTGACATTTTTATGAAATCCTTTGAATTGTGACATTAGAGAAGGAAGCGTGTAAGCAATGTTATCAACATCTAAGCTAAGAATACTTTGCCAAAAACCCAAACCTTCTTTGTTTCTAGCTGGTTCTCCAGTTGCTAATGTCCTCCAATTATCAAACAAAAATAAACTCTTTGAACCATATGGGAAATCCATGGTACCAACAACATCTTCGGTTCTAATCAAAGTTGTCTTTTAGGCCCTTGAAACTAGCAACAGCAATGGGGCCCAAATGCTGTCTTTTAGGCCCTTGAAACTAGCAACAGCAATGGGGCCCAAATGCCTTGTCTTTGAGGTTTGAGCCCACCTTGATCATAGCCCGTTTCTCAATAAGGGCAGCTTTGAAACTATAATTCTCTTTTATGACAATCTCAAGTTTAAGGGCATCCAAACTAAACTTAATCCCACAAAGAATAATCCAGTGGGACCCTTAAAACTATTCTTTTGATCCAAAATTGTTTCAAATTCGACATCTCCAATAATATGGTAGTAATCATAGTCAATTTTGTTCAGATTCAATCTAAAGTTGTCACTATGTTTTGGTCTTGTTTTAGACCATTTATTCATGTTGGGAATGATGTAGCATGGCCACTTGGACTCATGTTGTCACCCACCTAATCCATGCATTTGGTCACTTGTTGTCTTTGAACCATTTTTTTTTTTATTGATTTCCTGCAACTTGTAGACGTATACTATACATTCTAAGAAGATTAGATTTTTGTTTTGAGATATATAAATTTAATAGATTATTCAACTTTTCTTTGTGAACCAAGATTTTTAAGATCCAAAAAATTTCTTATATATATGATTTCAAATTTGGAAGGTTTTAGGTTTGGAGCATTCGTATTATTTTAGAAATCATTCCAAACAATAAACAGACAAATAATGGTAGATAGGTTGGTGGTACAGTTAGTTTTATGTTTTATAAATCCCTAAATCAGCTATTGTCATAAAACAGTTCAGTTGCATATGAATGAGGTGTTAATTAGAGCATCTAAACATCCTGTCATCAATTGGGCTGCTTTGCTAATTAGGTCTCATTGTGAAATGAAACAACTAGACAGAAGAGAATTCTATTGTTATCAAATTTAATAAGAGATTCCCGACAAGATAGCAGGTGAATCATCAAATTAAAACCATAATAGCAAGTAATACAGTTGTCCTCCCCTGCATATTTAATTTTATCTATAGTTTTGTATTTTTTTTTAGCGTTACTAGAGCTATTATTTTATAGCCTTCTCCCATATGTTATGCACCATGTTATAAATGAAAATATTCTACCCATGTGACACGAGTTTTGTTTAAGAATATTTTGATAATATTTTTTTTTAAATAGATGTCAACAGTGATTAGGAAATATAGATATACAAGCTTAAATAGTTATTACGATTTGTTAGTCCCTGCCTAATAAAAGGTGGGATCTAATGTTTTCATTTCGCATTTACCAATTATCCATTTTTGATAACTGTGTTGGACGATTTAAATTTTTTATTGTATTTTCTTTTTTGATTGGTCAGTACTAATTATGCTGATGGTTTCCTTTGTTTTCTAAAGAAAATTGTGCCTGGGTTATGTTTGACATTTAACAAATCCTTCAAAACGTGGCACCAGAGGTTTCATAGAAGTGCACCAATACTATATACTAGAGGCCCACAATTTTTCCTCTGCGGTAGTGGTACTAGATTCTTACCCTACAATGAAGATATTATACAAGGAATTTGTGCAAAATGCACACGCTTTCTTAGAGTGTTTATGATTAGTTTTAGAGTGCCAAAAAAATCTATATTGTATGAGAATGCACATATATGATACTAGGGAAAACATGCAATATTGGTGAAGGGTCAATTTCTGTAAATTGACCATTTCAACGTGTAATGAGCATCAATACTTAAATGACATTTTGGCAAACTTGAATAGCTTTTGTGCATCATGTACATTAGAATTTAAGATTGTTGCGAATGAAACTGAGTTAGAATCGACAAAATCTCTGCCCTAAATTACTGATGAATGGATCACTATAGAATAGAATGGTGTAATGAGGAAAAATTGAGATTAATGGGATAATACATGTAAAAGAGATTACAGGATCTAATCACAAAAGATCCTACTTTATGCATAAATTCCTATTTCATTTAAGAAAGAAAGCAAACATGATATATGCATCTTAATATAATTCAAATAAAGCAATGCAAAGATATCACCAAATTTCTTCCTTGTCTCTCTCGACTTCTTTGTGGGCTCTCAAATTTTCTCCTTAATATGATAGCACAAATATTCGAGAATTGTGGCTAGAAAACAATGAAGAATCACCTTCATTTTATAGATTTTTGGATTTCAACGAACAACTCAAATTAAGGGGCGCTAACTAATGGATGTCTCAGATTGATTGTAATAACACTAATTGGACAGATTACCGAGACTAATTGACAATTGCTTGACTTAGAAGACTAACTTGATTGACAAGATGAACTTTTAGTCAGTGAGAGTTGAGGGGTTGAAATAGTAGAATATAATTAGCATTAAATAATTACATAATTATTTAACTCTGAGGGATAATAAATAAAATAAATATTTTATTTATTTATATGAAACTAAGTTAGCATTGTGAAAATGAAATAGTTAAATAAAATAATCATTTATTTAATTATAGAAAGAATTATTACTAATTAAATAATTAAAATAATTATTTAATTATGGTGACAAGAACAAGAAGAAAGTTAATTTAATTAAACAGTTAAAAATCATTTAACTAAAGTTGGAGGAGAAAGAATCAATTAAATAATAAAATTATTTAATTAATATTGGATGAATATTAGACAAAATTTGATGAATATTGAAGAAATATTAAATGGATGTTAAAAAATTAAATAATTAATTAAAATCATTCAATTATAGAAATTGCAAGGAAATGGGAATTTTAAATTTAAATTAGAAGAATGACACAAATTAATTAAGTAACTAAGATCATTTAATTAATTAAGAAAAAATAAGAGTTAGCTTCGGGCATAGACGACTAGACAATTTATGTGTCTACATTTTGCCTTTCTTTGAGACAATGCATTTTCAAGCGTTGTCTTGAAGAATAAATAACTAAAATCTTGCCCCAGTAGGATCGTGATAGCGACTAGGTAATACTTTGCCCCCTCGAAAAATTGAGCAAAAAATATAAATAGGAGCTCAATTTGTTGACAAAGTGACCAAGACTCCAACAAAACGATCAAATCAGAAAATGAGTTTGACTGGCAAAATTTATGGGCCTCAGAAAGAAATTTCTTACATGACCAATACAAAAGGGAAGGGATGCAGGTCCAACGAGTAGGGTTGGGGTATAATAGGGCAAGAGGGATCATTTTCAATGTCATTGTGCACATTGAAATTTTGAAGTTTGAAAGAGAATAAGAGGGTCTTTGAGTGTGTTTAAAGAGCAATGATGGGAATCAGGAGCGCAGATCACCTAGGCAATCAGATCCAGACATATCATTGGCAAGAGGGTATGGGGCCAGCGGTAAATACTTATCGATTTTATGTATTTATCGCTCATTTTAGTACAATTTTCAATTTTTAGTGTTTACACCTAGAAAATCAAACACCACAATTGTAGCTTGCATTCACCGCAATTGTTAGTGAATCAATGCATTTTCCTAGCATGCAATAGATTCATCTTTATAAGTGAGCCACATTTGTACGTGTTGCAATGCAATTATAGTAATTGTGTGACACAAGTGCATGGTTAAAGGGACACAACTAGGAATTAGACATAGATGCATGGTATATATTAAGACACATGACATGAAATAATTAGACACAAGTGTATGCATGAAATGATGCAATTGTAAGATAATGATTTAATATTTGTTTAAACATTGTAATTTTGACACGTGCTAAATAGGAATTGAATGCATGGGTGTGTGGATTAATATGCATAGAATTATGATTGACTTAGTTTATATACTTGCACGTTTAGATGGTAAACTCAGTATTGATTACCCAGAGGAACTGTCAGGAGACACTAGCATATAGACACCACTTGAGTAAGTTCAAGCATGACCATTTGGATAGTGTAGGATTGCTCCATGTGACTTTTATGTCCTAGATTAGGGAAGATAGGGGATTGATTATTGTCCTATGCGAGAGTTGGAACTCGAAGACTTCATCTTTCCATTCACCGACAATAGAGTGCACAGTGACTTTAGAGGATGTATGGAGAATTATGAGGTTACCTATCAGCGAGGTTAGGGTAGTCTATGAGCCACAAATAGGAGTGGGAGCACCATGTGATCTATTTGAGTGTTCGAAGGTTAACTTGGTGTTTAGAGATTATGAGATTAAATGGGGGAGATGGTAGATGGATATGATGGGTTCTTTGGACTACTTTGTGTGGTAGTTATGGGGGTGTTGGTACCATATAAGAGAGGGCATGAATTTATTATGGGCTGGGGACAGGTGGTATCAGGTATGTGATCAGAGATAAATACTTATGCATGGGGACCTTCTGTATTGGTCATATTTTACAATTAGTTGCACATTACATATCATGGTGCATGGTCATTGGGATGTGAGATTACTCTTTTACATGTTTGGTCATGAGAGAACATATCTATGTGTAGTATAGTTTTTAAAAGACAATCAATTTAGGCAAGACAACTCTACTTATACTTTTATGAGGCAGTGACACAGAGGTAGCTAAAATGCACTAGATACTGCCACTATCATCTTGATATTATGAGGGATTTTACATGGCAACCTTACATTGGTTGTGTACCCTAGGAGGAAGAGGTGGAGCATCTCTAGTTTTTTCGACATGAGAGGTATCTCATTGGGCGGTGTTGGGATGAAGGAACACTGGGGGGTGAATCAGTGTTCTATGAAATTTAACTTATTAAATTGAATCTCAAACCACATAAAGCATATAACAAAAAATAATTTCCAAGAACATAAAGTAAACAAGTATCACACTATAGCACATGGATTTTTATCATGGAAACCCTATTAAGGGAAAAACCACAGCGGGGATGACACCCAAAAGCCAATGCTCTACAAAAACTATTGCCTTAAAATATGGGGAATGCACTTGCATTCAGGACACTGCCTAGAGCTCACTACTCAATTACAACTAGGACTACAACCCTTTATAAGAAGGCTCACTTACTTACTAGATCACTCCAATGATCTTATATCTTTTGAACTACTATAGTAACATTAACTATGCCTAATTACAATTCCATATAAGCACACCAATTGACACAATACACTCTAATCACTAACTGCCCTATTTTCCTATTTTTTGCAAATCAGACTATCAGATCACCTTGTCCTGCATCAAATTTGCATGTATGTCACTTGCACACATCACACATATACCTTATGTAATCCTTACTCTTTCTCCAAAAACCTAATCCATCGATTATGTAGGTTCACAACTATAGATTTGATCTCCCATGTCAATTTCCATAAACATCCTAAGGAAATGTAATATGTTTTTACCAAGCTGACCGAAATCTCAATTCGAGTTGATTTTCCTCCAAAATTATTTTAATCATGCAGCTAACTATGTCAGATTTACCAATTTATCATAAATGTTATCGCCAAAATCAAATTACCATGCACGTGTAAGGATCTTCCTTCATGTCAGCTTGTCGGCCTGTGAAACACATGATATATCACTTCTTAGATCTCTGTAACTCTTACCCAACATATCACCGTACCTCCAAACTCTGGAATTAGAATCTTTACACCACTATAATGCTTCCCTTAGATGCGTACCAAAATATTTAACCTATAAAGTAACACCTAACCTTTTATCGTAAATTGTCTATACATTGTTCTTCATTCTTGTACTTAGACAAATTTGTTCAGGACTTCTGGTTTGATCTCCTAATGAGTTTTACACATAGAGTTAGAGTATAAACATCATCATTTTCCATCAATGAAAACACTCATCCATATTTTTAGTGCCTCTTTCAATATTGTCAATAGGTGGACTGCACAAAGCTAGAGGATTATTGACATAGAAGTACCGAGTAGGGTATTGAGATTGTTCGTTGAGAGATAGGGGATTCCAACAATTTAAGTTATTTTCACTTAGTGTAGAAAAGATGTTTTAGGATGGGGACTAGTTATTTCATTAGCCACTGCCTTCACACAAATTGATAGTTTAGTTCATTTACAGTAGGACTAGAGATCAACCATGATAGATGCGGGGACGATACCAAAGTATGATGCTTGGTGGGTGAAACACATATCCATGCCATTAACAAATCTAGGGGTTTCCATTCCTATTGATATGACATGACAATTCTGACAGCCACAATGGAGGATTGGGAAGTAAGGACATCCTGCAGGGAGAGGAGATGGAGGAGATAGAGGTGGTAGGGATGGAGGAAGAGGATGATGTGGGATATATGGAGGGAGAGGAGATAGGGATGAGGGAGATGGAGGGGATATTTGAGGAGAGGAGGATGTTGATATTATCAGAGACAACACTAAGGAGGATAGTGAGACTAAGAAGAGAATCTCTAGTAATTGTAGCATATATGATTCTAGTTCTGAGGACTCTAGCTCATAGAGAGAGGAGAAGGAGGATATGGAGATGGAGGAAATGGAAATGGGTGGAGATGGAGGCAGTGATGGAGGTGAGGGATTGTAGGATATTTTCATTGGGAAAGATGTGGGGTAGATCATAGAATAACAATGATTGAGAGCATAGATTCAGACTATGAGGAATTAGATGAGGAACTTATTGTACAATCAGAAAAGGTAAGCATGGTAGATTGCTCCTCAGTTACCTAATGTGCAATGGGAAGGAAGATGACCCAATAGTCTCAAGTAGGACCTAAGCATTGAATGAGTTAATGATCCTTCATTGTTATGAATTGTGAAAAGTTAGATATAAGGAGAAATAGTATGGTGATGCAATATAGGAGGCTAAATAAGAAAATATTGATAGTTTTAGAAAAGACAAACTGATGGAAAATAAATAGGAAGCTATGATATTCTGAAATAGGGACCAAATAATTGAATTGACCTATAATCTAAATTTGAAGGTGATCTAGTAGGTACAAAATACTTTGGGCATTATGTTCCTAGGAATAAGAAGCCTGGGGCATTCTATACCTAGGTGTTTTGCCTTAATCCAGTTGCAATCTTCCTATCAGATCCTTTCCTTATCAGATCAAGTCCCAAAAGTTGTGTCTCCTATATACCTACACAAAGAAAAACAAGGGAGAAGTTTGGATAGATGGCTTTTAATAGAAAGGATTTGTACTGAGAGGGGAGGGGTGAATCAGTACCCTTATAAACTTTTTTCAATCAAATCTTGTAAACTTTGTTCATTATCAACCGACTGAGTGGATTGCATACATATTATCAATGCTGAAATGTAAATGCATGTAAATCAAACAATACACATACATAAAATCAAATGCTCATGACACTAGTATTTTGGTATAGTAGAAAACCCTGTTAGAAGGTATAAAAATGTGGTGGGGATGAGACCCACAAAACTTCACAACTACAAAAATAAAGTTAGCCTATTAAAAGTTTACAAAATGATCACTTCTGATGATCTTACCATGTTAGGAGTAATTATAAGATCGATTAGATCTACCTCATGTGAGGATTTTGCAACACAATTTATGTGTGCACTCAGTTAAGAGATTTACAATAAGACTGTTAAGTCTACTCTATTAAGAGATTTAGGAGTCTATTACAATTGTTAGAGAGTAACAAAAATTTGATCTGAAACATATACAATCTCAATGTTACTGATACAGATCCATTAAGCTCATACAAAAATATATCACCTCAATGTGAATGATAATACCTTCTGCTCTATTCTTCTCGGTAGCCTTGCCTTATTTCTGAAAATTGATTTCTGCAATGTGGTCTCTTTCGAAGAATCCCTTGTCTGATCTCTAATGTCTATAGTATGGTGGCTACTTGATCATTTCTTGACCAACATACATAACAAAATTTGACATCTATACATTTATATATCAAATGATGTGACCTAATTAGGGCTTAACAATTACATCCTTATCCTAAGATCAACGGTGTACAAAATTTACCTTGATCATCTACACATAGGAGACATAAATAATTAATGGTGTATATCCATAATTAATGTCCTCCTTGATCATGTAAACCGTTATCTAGGTTGGCTAAAAAAATTTGTTACATAGATTAATGCGCCATAACAAACTTTTAGTGGTCTCTATTCCACTCGGTTAATGTTGTCTCTCGGTGCTCGGTGTTATCTGTGTATCTTGGTTATACTGGTGTTTGGTTATGTTGTGTAGCTCGGTGTTGTCTTATGTTTGGTATAGTCTTTCTACTCAGTAATTATTGTGCTCAGTTGACTCTGCGTGTGATCAGTGCTCTCGGTTAACTCTGCACTTCGGTGATTAAACCGACTATCTTGTTTGACTCTGTTACCAACTGTTCATAATGTCTGCTTGATAACTAATGACAACTTCAATGTGCAACTGGAGTAACATTCTCCCCCTTTGTAATTAGTATCAAAAACTTAGTACTATACATAATGATATACATAGTGAATCCCCCTTTGTACATGCTCCCCCTTTGTATATACTCGGTATGTGTATATGAACTCATATAGATGATTATAGTATCCCCCTTTTACTATACATATATACATATATTTCCCCCTTTTTTGAAAGTAATGAAAAAAGGTGTATAAATTACAGTTTGTCAAAACTATTTGGATGAGCATTCTTGAGAGTTTCCAATAATTTCTCTCATTCCTCCTTTAAATTCTCGAGGGTGAGTAGCTCTAGATTTAGCTGAGCATGCATATCATATATGCTTTCTGTGACTGATAATTCTGGGGTGGAAATGAGATTCTTTTTCGTTGTCATATATTTTTGCATCATGACTAAATGCAGTAGTAACGTCGCCTGGAGCTCAGTTACTTTCTCTCTGATTTGTTCCTCTTCTTTCTGTAATTTGAGTCTCAACCGCTTGTTTTGAAGTACCTTGGTGTAATGCATTTGTAAATCATGTTGCTCGGTTGATAGACTTTGTGCACTAGTATTTAGATCTTGATCTATTTGCTTTATCTTTTCACTAATCTCGGTAGTGAAGTGATCTAATATGCATAACTATTGTAGAATAGTAATGGCTTCTAATATGATAGTTTCTAAACTATTTAATAATTCTGACAGAGTTACCTTAAGTACTTCCACTGCTTGGCTGATCTTCTCTGTAACTTTATATTGGATCTTCTTCTCTGCTCTTTCTTCTAGTTTCTGCTCGGCATCAATATTAGGATGGTCAATTGCCTCAATGAGAAATTCAAGTTGTTCTAGTATGGGGGCTCGTTCATCAATGCTGATATCTATTACAAATTGCATTAAGATCTCTTTTGCTTTTTCTATCACTTGAGCACTCTTTGCTTCTAGTCTAAGCTTGTCTTGTGCTGCCTTTCTGGTGCAAAGTTCACCATATTTCTTCATTGTTTCCGGATCAAGTATCTTTGGATCCTGGACAGGAATCTCTATGATTTCATCTAGTCTAACTACATCTTTGTTTCCTTTCTTCTTTTTCTTCTTCTTACCTTGACCACTTGATGACGGTGATAGTGCTAAAGCTAACTAAGCCTTTTTCTTGGTTTTTTACTTTGATTTCTCGGTAATCGGTGTGATACCTAGGTGAGGTGCCTTGGTAGCTGACCTTATGTCTGTAGTAGATGTATCTATTGTCTTTTCAGGATTTTCTTTGTTACCTTCACCTTTTTCCTCTACAGCATCATTGGTATCCTTAGGTGTATCACCTTGTGTTGTCCCACCACTAAGCTTGGTCTCTTTACCGTGATCTTCACCCTTACCTTTAGTTGTATCTATTGCTTCCTTGGGTGGCTTCTCTTGTGATATGGTATCAATCTCAATTGCTTGGACCAAAATAGGTAACTGGCCTGGTGCATTTTCTTGGGCGACCTGTGATGTATCTTTCTCATCAATAGTATCGGTTGCTCCAATTGACTCATTTTCCTTGGCTTTATCATCTGGATTTCCTTTGGTTACATCGGTTATAGTAATATTCGAGTGACGTAAATTAGTCAATAGCTTAGGAATACCATATAATACATTATCAACTGTTGCATCATCAATTGTTATAGGTTTTGTGCTTGGTCTAGTAGATGCAACAACATTTACTTGCTCGGTATCCTGGATGTCCTTGGTTGGGTTCAGAAGTTCATTCCAAATTTTGGTGCTCTCAACATCCACTTCCATCATATTACCTTGTAGGATATCCAGTGTTCTTTGTTTCTTCAAAAATTTCTTGGCATATTGCCTCATTATATTATAAATTTCCTCAACTGTGCACTCGGCTTTTATAAGTGTGAAAGCTAGTTCTCTCATTTGTTTCTCAGTTTGGAGTGCATATGTCCATCTTGATGATATTCTATCATATAGTTCTAATGGAATAGAAGTAGAAAACTCAACTGGAACTTGTTTAAAGTTAATCATCATACCTATGATTGCTTCTTCTAGTTTGTCCTTGTGCTCAGTAGTTAGATCAAAATATGCTTATATATTCGGATGTGCTAACTGTCTAGTAGTCTTGATTGTCTCTACAATCTCATCAATTGTATGTGATGGCTTATTCTATACAACCTTAAATTGTTCTAGATTATCATCATAATCTTCCTTGTCATCTTTGTTTCTCACATATCTCTTCTTTGGTCTCGATGCAGTAGTAGTACCCTTCTACTTTCTTGTCTAGTATGTAAATTTTGTTGAGGGTATGGTTACTTTTGCTACACCTTTATTTAAAGGTGGTGAATCCTTAGTCACCGACTGTGAGTTTGTCTTTGATGGTGATTCAATCTTTGTGTTCTTTCTTTGTTTGGCCTTAGGTGCCTTAATTGGTTCTATATCTAACTCGGTATCATTAGTATCATATTTTGGTTCTTCTTCTTTACCGACTGAGGTCTGCTCCTTAGTTTCCTCTTTAGATTTGTTCAATTCTTCATCGGTTATGGCAAGTTTCCTCTTCAAGGTTTTGACAATCTTTGTCTTTTTCCTTCCCAATTGTTGTACTTGCAATTGTACTTCTATTTGGGTCTTTGCCTCTTCATAGGTTCCAAATCTCATGACAGATTTATCAACAAGCTCATTTAACAATTTCTCAATAGCCTTAAATGCAACATCAATGTCTAATTCATATCCCATAGGAGGTATCCATGCAGTCCTTAGATCCTTTTTCTTTGATTAATGGTATTTGTATCTACTATGAAACAAATATCATCTTTGTATTTTTCTACTATTTGTGTAGGGATCCGGGATCTCTTTTCCATCCTAGCTTTAAACTTAGAGAAATAATCATTCATTACAGGTTCAAAGTTCTTTCCTAGACTTGTAATCATTTCATCAATTTGGACTGTAACCGGTCTGTCTATCTTCCACCTAACTTTACCAATTAATGGAAAGAAATTTTGCATGTAGAAGAATATTCAAAGTAGTAATGAACTGAACTTACATGTATTTGACTTTACCAATCTGATGGTTCTCATGTTTTCTTCTAACTACCTCTGCAATAACTTAGAAAGATCAATGTGTAGTCCTTTGTTGACTATCTTGTAGGCTATATCAATAGCTCCACATGGTATGTTGTTAGGTATACTAGACTGGAATATCTTATACCCAATGGCATAAGCACCGAATCTTAGTTCAAGATCATTGATACAGTTAATATTCAATCCTGTACCGTCCCACTTGGCTAATGTAAGCTTTTCCAACTTGATTCTTGGTAGGTGTCATAGGACTTTGGTTTTGTCTGAGATAGTGTATCCAATAACTGCATGAATGACATCCCTAGTTATCTTCTTAGGTTCATCTAGCCATAGTTTTCCTTCATGTACTCTTCTTAGTACAATGTGGATCCATTCATTGTGAAATACCTTCAAAAAAATATAGGGCATTGGTTAACCCTTTAACCTCTAAGTGTTTATGGTCATCCTTCATTTTTCTGTCTATGCACAATGATTGGTAAGTAGCCATAAGTTTAAAATCTTTGATTTCACCAATCTTGCAATGAATGTATTTACGCATATCTTGCACTAGAAAAACCCTAGACAGGATGGACAAAAATGTGCCTTTATCATCTGGTTGTGCTGCAACCTATGGGTGAATCTTGTAATTTGGTTCTGTGTAGGTGGATTTCTTCGCCAAAACAACCTTATTATCCTTATTCATTTTTATTTCATTGTTCGCACGATGAAGATTCCATGATTTCTATTTTAGTGCTTCCATAAAGTGTGCTCGAATAACTCGGTAAGTGTTGAATCCTTAGTAACTAACCTCTGTATGCTCAGAATCTGCACAAAATCTCTGTTGAATGCTTTGAAAATGTTTTGCTGCAACTTAGCTTTGTTTCCTTTGCTGTGTGATCATGTTGTGAACAAATGAGTTTACATCGACCAAATTTATAGCAAATAACTTAGGGCAGTGCAATAAATGCTCTTCACCAACCAATCAATGAGAAAACATTATGCTTGATTAACACTAACAATATTTCATCTCAGTGAGTATACCATAAACTCGATTACCATAGTAACTCAGTTGTCTCTTCACAATTTTCATCGACTAACAGTTCTATCTTGATACATATTAACCGACTCATCTAGATCATAGTAATCAAAAGTATAATACCATAGTGCATCTTAATTCATGTTGATTTGGCATATGTGTAATAAATATAGGAACTGATGTAAGATATAGCATTGAAAAACATAGCTCCATACCCTCTTATATTGCTTAGTTAGAGATGGTGGAGGCCACCTAATCCATTAGATGAGGTGTCACTGACTGTAGTGCTTGGTCCTGCATTATCATTTGATGCTCTTTTCCACATTTGATTTATGATCCTCACAATTTCCTCAATTGTATTTCCATTCCCATAAGTGTTTATTCGATCTACACAATCTCTTCTTAAGTGACCGAGTGTATGATAGTGAGAACATGCCATTCTAGAGCTTGACCAATTCCTAGATTTGGTTTTCCATTGTCTCATACAATTTTCTTCTATGTGTCCATATTTACCACATGTTTCACAACTGCTCCAAGTTTTTTAATCCCATACATAAGCATTCCTTGTATTCTCGGTTGATTTACCTTTTCTTGTCCTTTAGGCTTCCAGATTTGCTTTGTGTTCTTCCTACATGCTTGAGATGTATGACCATGCATGTTGCAATTTTGACATTATTTATCCATTTATGGTTTCTTCTGTGGTTTGTTCAACTTGGATCTACACTCATGTGCCTGATGTCCATGCTTATTACTATTATAGAAGATACCATTAAATTTAGGAGGGTTTCTAGGAATACCTTTTGCTTTGCTTCTGCAAACATTTGATGTGTGGCCTGATTTTCCACAATGATGGCAAGAGGGCTTCTTTGGTTTTAGGCTTTAGTATACATTCATTTGTTGAGCTTCATTTGATGATTCTCCTTGCTCGGTATACCCTAATCCAGTATTGTTGCTAATTCTTCTTTGATAGTTTAGAAATTCATCCATTCTCTTAGTGCTTTCTTCAAATCTCTTAATCACTTCATTATATTGATGTAACATCTTCACTTCATTTATCAGTTTTTCATTTTCTTCTTTCAATACACCAATATCATCTATTCTCTTTGCAAGTTTAGTATTTACTTGGTTAGCATCATGATTCATAGTAACCACTTGATTGGTAATCTCAAATTAATGTTCAGTAGGTCTCGATATCTCATTTTCTTTCTCTTGTAACTTTTCAGTCATCTATCTTTTGTCATCAACAACCATGTTTCTATCTTGTTTAGTTTTCTTTGGATCATTCAAGACTTCAACCATTCTAACCATTTGTGTATCTTGACTGATTTGCAGTGATTTCACTTGTTCAGTAAGTTGTTGATTGCTTTCAGATAGCTTTGATATGATTCCTTCAGATGCATCAGATATGCTACTAGATTCAGATCTAGATTTATCAAATGGGTCATGAATCTCTTCTTTATGATAATTAATCTCACGACAGCGAAGTTCCATGTCCTTTCTTTTAATCAACATCTTTCTTAGTTTCTCTTTAGCTTCCTTATATTGTTTGACATAGATCTACATCTATAACTTCTGATTCTCAATAGTTTTGTCAAGTGTATACCTCTCCATTGTAAGATCTTTTCTCTTCAACTATTAAACCTTCAAAATGAGATAACTAGCTCTGATACCATTTGTTGGGATAATGAAAAGGATGTGTACTGAGAGGGGAGGGATGAATTAATATCCTTATAAACTTTTTCAATCAAATCTTGTAAACTTTTTTCATCATTAACTGACTGAGAGGATTGCATACATAGTATCAATGCTGAAATGTAAATGTATATAAAGTAAACAATACACAAACATAAAATAAAATTCTCATGAGACTAGTATTTTGGTATTGCAGAAAACCCCTGTTAGAAGGTAAAAACTATGGTGGGTATGAGACCCACAAAACTTCACTACTGCAGAAATAAAGTTAGCATGTTAAAGCTTTATAAAATGATCACTTCTAATGATCCTACCCTATTAGGAGTAAAAATAAGATTGATTAGATCTACCTCATGTGAGGATTTAACAACACAATCTATGTGTGCACTCAGTTAAGAGATTTAAAATAAGACTGTTAAGTCTACTCTGTTAAGAGATTCAGGAGTCTATTACAATTGATAGAGAGTAATAAAAAATTGATCTGAAACATATACAATCTCTATATTGCTGATACATATCCATTAAGCTCCTCAAAAAATATATCACATCAATGTGAATGATAATACCTTCAGCTATGTTCTTCTCGATAGCCTTGCCTTAGTTCTGAAAACTGATTTCTGCAATGTGGTCTCTTTCTAAAATTCCCTTGTCTAATCTCTAATGTCTATAGTATGGAAGCCACTTGATCATTTCTTGATCAACATACATAACAAAATTTGACATCTATACATTTATATATCAAATGATATGACATAAATAGGGCTTAAAATTTACATCCTTATCCTAATATCAATGGTGTACAAAATTTACCTTGATCATCTAAACATGGGAGACAAAAAATTAATGTTGTATATTTGTAATTAATGTCCTCCTCGATCGTGTAAACCGTTATATAGGTTGGCTAAAAAAAGTTGTTACATAGATTAATGTGCCATAAAAAACTTTTAGGTGGTCTCTGTTCCACTCAGTTAATGTTGTCTCTCAGTGCTCGGTGTTATCTGTGTATCTCGATAATACTGGTGTTCGGTTATACTATGTAGCTTGGTTTTGTCTTATGTTCGGTGTAGTCTTTCTACTCAGTAATCACTCTGCTCGGTTGAATCTGGGTGTGATCAGTTCTCTTGGTTAACTCTGCACTTTGGTGATTAAACTAACTGTCTTGTTTGACTCTATTACCAACTGTTCATAATGTCTTCTTGATAACTAATGACAACTTCAATGCGCAATTGGAGTAACAACCTATACTTACACAAAGAAAAACAAGGGAGAAGATTGGATAGAGTGTTTTTCCTCAGTCAAACTCCTATTTGGAATCAACCTTGAATTGAAATGAAAGAAATGAAATTGTGTTGTCTTATAACAGAGGGTAGATTTGAAAAATAGAATATGTCATACCTTGGCAATGAAAATTCTTCTTTAAATGTGATAAAATTTGTTGATGCAATAGCTTTGAGTTAACAAAAAAACCCAAAAGGAAATCATGAAAGACAAAACCTTATGTAGTGGATGATGTAGTTTGCCAAAATGCTTGACTGTAGAGAGAATAAAGAAGACTTGGATGAATGTAGATGTATATTTTTCCTTGATAGAAAATTCCTTTTCAGGACCTTTAATGAGGGAAAGAAGCTTGATCCATAAAGAAGAATGCCTTGAATTATTTAGAAGAAGTATAGATCTTGAATGCTTGAATGCTTAGCTTGAAACCTTGGATGTGAATGCTTGAGAGTAGATGCCCAAAATATTAATTATTGTTCTTACGAAAATGAGGAGAACTAGGGTGTTGATATAACTTTCACAACATCACAAGGAATACAATTCAAGAAGGTCAACTGTAAGTACAAATACCCCACTAAATCACTGAGACGAGGCCCCGGTTCTAATTTCAGCCAAAACATTGAGGAACAAAATGCCATGGAATAATGTTTCCATTAGCCCTAGGCATTATTTTCCACCCAATTAGATCTCAAATTAGGACCATGGGTTTGTTATGCCTTGCATACCCATCCCTACATTTTGTGTGAAAAATGTTGGGTCCCCTTTTTCTCTTTGGTGCTTGTCTTCCTTGTTTCTCTTGTTTCTTCTCTGGTTTTTCCTTCCCGTGAGGTTTATTTTGTTTTCTACTTTTGTCTTTTGTGTCTCCGGGACCCAATCCCAGAGTTGGTTGTTCTTTCCAGAGCTGGATTCCAGACTCTGAGATTCTCCATCACAATGTCTTCTTTTCATAAGAAGACATGGTCATGCAGAATCCCCAGGCCCAGAGTCCAGAGGTCTGCTTGTTTCAGAGTTTGCAGGAAAGAGGGTAACTTGCTTTTTACCATGGGTATATATAGAAATTACATGTCACTTTCACAGTTACCGTGATTAAAAACACTTAGAGATTTTTAGAGTGATTCCTTGGTGATTTGAGTGTGATTAAATGTGAATTACTCTGAGCTTAGTGGATAACTACAAGTTAATCTTCAGTGACTATTCGCGATCATTGGAGGTTGAAGCTGTTGCAGAATTTTCCTAGTGCCTTCTCTATTTTCCGTTCTTCAGATTTCTAGGTAGGTCTTCTGGTCCCTGCCTTTGTTCTTTAGTTTTTTTGGTTTTGGCTTGTTTTTTTCTGGTTCATCGTCCATTTTTTCTACTTCTGGTTTGCCACCCGTTGGTGGGTTGGCTCTGTTAAAGGGTTGTTCACCCTCTGCGCAGCTGTAGGTAAGTGTACATTTTGTATGTTGTTTTAGGGTAGCTATTGTACATGTGTTTATATTATTTAGTCTGTAAGTGATGTATATGTCTGTATATTTTGTGTATATCTATTTTAGCCCTCGGCCCTTCGTACATTTTTGCATGTATATTCTTTGTATATCCATGTGGGCTCGCGAGTCCCTCATGCTCTGTCATGTTCATTCTAAGTCATGTTCATTCTAGATGATCCAGAATGCTAAGTCATGTTCATTCTAGATGATCCAGAACTCTTGATGTATGTACTGACACTTGTTTGATAGGTCCAAGTTGGTGAAGAATTTCCCAGAGTTATAACTTATTTTTTTATGTCCTAATAGTTTTCTGGTCTTGCAGGTTGTGGATAGATTGATCCAAGATGTCTGACAATTTTGCTCCTCCTGATAGTCCAGAACTACCTACCACTTCTACCCGAGCAGCTACAAGGTCAAAGATTGAAAGAATGCTAGCAAAGCTGCCCCTAACCTCAAAATATCCAAAGCAGGCGAGGTCCAAGGTGGACTGCAAAGTCTAGGAAATAATAGATACGAATCCTAGAACTTGGGCCGAATTGCAGGGTCTAATCCAGACCATTTACAGGTTAAAGGTCAAAGGGGACAAGGTAGCCACTTGCTTGGCCACCTCTGGCATCATAAAGGCTGCAAACTTCCCATGTTTGGTGTAGTCACCATAATTAATAAAGCAGATGGAAATTCTATACAATGCACCTACTCGCACAGTTCTGCTTCCCGATCCCTGGCCGCTACAATACCCCACCACCATCGTTACCTTGGATGCCCTGACATTTTCTTCTGAGTTGGGGATTCCTCAATTCAAAGGGTCTGCAGTCATCACCCAGGTTGACTCACTAAAGGAGTTCGGCGAGGCCGAAGTCATTTCCCAGCAATAGCTCAACAGTGAGTGGCTGAAGTCTCCAAAGTGAGACCACAAAAGAATGAAGTTGGAAATTCCCCGCAGGGATTTCAAGGAGCCCATTCAAGCGACCATCATATTTTTATGTACTATCTTTGGATGGCCCCACGCACAGGAATTCTTGGCGTGGATGTATTATTTTTTATATTGCATCACCACACACAACAAGACCTTCAACTGGGTGACTATCATAGTCAACCATGTGGATACACAGATGAGGACCGTCACCCAGACTTCTTAGTTTTATATGACTTCATATGTGCTATAGGCATTAGCACAAGAAAGACCGGCTTTTCTAAGATTAGGCACAGTTGGAGAGCTCAGAAATGGGCTAGGACAAGTCACACCGTGGGATCATTATCCCCAATTACAGTGGGAACTTAGTTTCCAAAATTTCTGCCTAGTAAACAATTCTTTCATTTACAACAATATTTTAACACTTACTCAGGATTTTGGGTACCGCCTCTCACCGACAGCAATGACTCTGGTCAGTTCCTATGGCCAGTATTTTATTTAGTTCTAGCATCACACCTACATTAGGGTGACAGGCTTCAATGGGAAGCCCTATCTTCTTCCCTGGTATTGCGGGGATAGAATTATTCTCTTGGAGTTTTGCAGACAGATGATGGATATGCACGCCTTCTTCACATTGAAGAAGGTCATCAATGTCCCATTCCCTTTCTCCTGTAGGAATTACACATGCAGCCTTGCCGCAACCCGGGAGGCAGATAATGAATTTAAAAGCTTGGGGCTGGTAGAATTCAACCACACCCAAAAAAATTATGATCCTCGTGGCAAGATTGCCGCAGCATTACCTCGGGCATCTGAGCCTCATGAAATGGATAATGAAGACTTCCGGGTGGACTACCAAGACAATTTTGATCTTTGGGCCCAACAAAATACAAGGATGAGCAAAGGGCTCATGAAAGCACTGGACATCCGGACCTTCCTAAAAAATATTCAAAGATGACAGGCCACTGAAGGATCCAGCGTACAAAAGACAAGGGTTGGACAAATAGGATCTCCCTCTGGTGGACTGGGCCATCCCAACGGATCTAACCATTGAAGCGGTAAGCCACCCCATTTTGGAGATAATTCATTAGTACTTCACCCGGGTGTGTCCTAAAAGCACCTGAAAGAAATCAACAGTCAAGAAGGCTATTCCCTCTTCAGCTGACACTGAACCTTCTTCGTCCACCACGGTAGAAAGAGCAAGCACAAGTAAGGGGAAAGGGAAAGATGGTGCCCCACTTTCCAAGGTGCCTCCCTAGGTTCCTACACTTCTGATGGCCCACCTAAATCACCAAATGGAGTTGGCAAAGCTGACCAGTCAATAGCTAAGCATGCAAGTATCCACCGGTCTCCCCATAACTCCAATCACATCTTCTTTCCCGGCGAGATCCTCCTCGTTGGTAGCTATGATGACCAGACAGACTTTCGCTGAGGTAGATTCTACTAACATTCTGAATACCGGGGCTTCCCTCATAAGGAAGAAGAAAACAACAGTGACCCCTACACCAAGCTTATCCACCACCCCTGGCATGCCATCGATGCCCCCGGTAGAGTTAAATTCAGACTCTTCAGAGTTAGAATATATCTCAGACTCCTCGCCCCCATAAAATGATTTTGACGACACCTTCTCAGCGAAGGAGCTCCTCAAGATCCACCAAGGTATTGGCCATGTAGTTGAAGAAATTGCAGCTCAGGACAAAGAGGAGGTCCCTATAAAAAAATAAATTCCCATAGAAAAGGATACATCAGAGCAAGAGGCTTAGGAAGAAATTCAAACAGAGCCTAAGTGGGAAAGAATACCAGTCTAGGAGACCGGGGATATACCAAGGCAGCCCACAAATGAGTAACCAATGGTCAGAGAATTCAGACCTGAGGGAACAACCGTACCTCTAACCACCACGCTTCAAGTGCCTTTGGTAACTCCGGGTGACCAAGTGCCCTGAAGAACTTTTGGTGAGGTAGTAACTGTGGCTGCCTTGTTAAAATTTGGCCAGCAACCTCACCCACCTCCAGAAGATGCCCCGGTAGAGGAGAACATCCCAGTGGATGAGGCCAATAAGGCCGAAGAAAAGCAGCAGAAAATGGACCAAGAGGTCCCGGATAAGGAAAATAAAGAAACAGCTGACACCAACAGGGAAGAAGTCCCTAAAAATACAGGTGAGATGGAGACCGGGGAAAAGATCCCGGGTGATACTGTAGAAGACGCCAGCATGGCGGAGAACACTGAGGGTTCTGGAGAACTAGAAAAGGAAGCAAAACAGGAGCAAGAAAAGGAGCCCGAAGATAACGTACACTCTCAGAATGTGCCCCTAGATTTCGAAAGGGATCCTAATGAACAGGTCTTGGTAGAAAAGCCACCCCAGCCGCCCCAATGGCTGGTGGAATCCAAGAAAAGAAAGACCCCAGTGGAAACCACAAGCGCTCCACTCTCATTGGCTAAAATGATGGCCAGGAACATAGAGGCTAAGAAGCCCAAGAAGGCGTCAATAGTCCATACTCTCTGGACTAACCTAGCAAGTATTACAGTTGCGACCATCGCAACAACCCCTCTTAATGTAGAAATGATGGATGTAAGGCCCGAAGACTACAACATAACAGAGGTAGAATTGGGGAGGATAGATAAACAAGGTGAGCTAGAACTATTGAATCAAGCCACCAAAGCAATAGAGGCCCAGTATATAAAGTAGGGCCAAAATCTGCAAGAGGAAAGAGAAACAAATGCCAATCTCCTCACGCTTTTGGCAGAACTCACATGACCATTGGCCGAGGTTCACCTCAGAACCCCTTCTTCTGGATTGTCACTTGCACAGAGCGATGTGGATTCTCTACGCATCATGAAGAAGAAAGCGCAAGCTGTGGATGTGTGGGTAGCCGAGTAGGTGACCGCAATGAGACAATTTCTGGTGGCATCCCTCCTAGACCTTTACAGGGTTGATTCTGTTCTCACCCATGCAATAGGATCCACTCAGGTATCAGAGCAAGATTTGGAGAAGTATGAAAAATGGAAGACCAGGCTAGAAGAGATCCGCAACATCGGCGAAGAAGTTTCCACAGAGTCTAGAATTTTGGGAGACAAATTGTATGATTCTCTCCAGGTCCAGTACTCCAGACTTGTCCTCAAAATTGAGGTTTGCAAGGAACTGGTCAAGACCTTGAAAGAAAAGATAATGGTAGCTTGATATCCCTTGGGTTTGTTTAAGGCATTCATGGTTGGGGTATCGCAATTTGATCCCTTCACCACCAGCACATGTACCCCAGAGGACTATGTCCTCAGTAAGTTTGATGAACAGATGGAGTCCTTGTATCCGCCAGCCAGAGATTTTGACCAACATAGACTATCCAGGTTGTCAAAAACTATGATATGATCACACGACGCCATCAAGATGGTGGATGAATTCTTGAATGGGGCCAGATAAGTTGAGGAAGCAGCGGAGGCTATCCACAATCAGTGGGATAGCATCCGAATTATAGACGAGGAAAGCATAGGCCAAGTGTTAGAGCTTGGGAAAAATCATAAGGAGCAATAAGGTCCTCCGAATTCCATAAATTTTTAGTGGAAGATGTGTTTTGTATTCATTTATTCTTTTGGAACACGAGTTCCCAGATCCTAAAATTCTGGATCCCACATTTTTGTATTCTTTAACTGACCCGTGTCTCGGTTCCCAAAGCCGACCAGTCACTTTCAAAGCAGTTAATAAAGGTTGTCAGAAGGTGGGTGACCGCAATAAGGCACGTCGGCTCGACAAGAGGTTTTCTGACAGATGGTCTTCTTGAGGCACTGCTTAAATTTTACACCTGACACATCAGAGACAGTGATCCTCCCTCCCATTTATGAGGCATGTAGCCTCGATCTTCAGGGAATCAAATTTCTTCTTCTTTCTCCTCCTGGCTCTCTTCTCGAGGCTGATTCTTCCACTCCGCTTTTCTTGTCTTATTCTTCTGACATGTCAGACCTTTTCTGTCTCGAGGTCTTTTGTATCGTGGTGCAGGTAGTACCAGCCACTGGGTAATGTATTATATTGTAAAGTGTAAATAAGTTAGGGTTAGCTTTAGGTAAAGTGATGTGTATAAATAATAAGTTTGACCTCATTCTAGGGGTTGGCAAAATTGATGATTTTGTAGTCCATAGTTAATAGAAATTGGGATTTCTTAGTTCTTAGTTGCAGAGCTCAATGCTCAATAGCCTTTAAGATTTCAGTAGTTAGATGCTCCCTTGGAGCCACCATTGTACCATGCACCAGTGCTTGTTGGAAAAGATTTTAATGAAGAAGGAAGAGTTCTCTCAATGATGTTGTTTACATTCTATCTTCTGGGTTAATGGTATTTTATTTTTTGTGTCCTATATGTCCTTTTCTCTGATACATAAAGTAGATTAATGACCTCCTTTCCTTTGCTACTGATAAAATATGAACTAATGGTTGTATATTTCTTCGGTATTTAGTGTAGTGTGTCAGAGCATTGTTGATGTTTTGAATGTTTAGCATAACTATAGCTAGATGAAATCTCTCTAACTCTACACTATCTTTTGAATTTTATTTGTAAAATGAATGCACACTTGCAGGAAACCCCACTCACTTGAATCCCTGGAGAAGACAAGTTGAAGATAACCCGCTATCCCCCTCAAACAAAATAGTCACATCTCCTAACCGAGCCCCACACTGTCGAGAACTGACTCTCAATTGCTTGGAGGCCCAGGAAATCTCATTTCCCCAGAAAACCTTTACAGACAAAGTTGGCCGGTACCCCGGTACCCAGTGACAACTTACCTCTGTTGGCGGACCCAGTCACAAAGACTTGTCAATCGAAACTAGCGCTAGAAGGAGGGTATGAACTCGTCCCCCTCCGAAGATTTAGATTTTACACCACCCGAGGGTTCCCCAAGCCATAGATTTAGGAGCCAAGCCTTATGTAGGATTGGATCATTTTCACCAGCAAGATTTGAAAGAGTCCTTAGATCAGCTCCCAATCCCTGACGGTTTGTCAAACTCGAGCCTCCTGATCAGAAGAAACAGACCCTAAAAGTAAAGTTAGCCACCATTGTTTGGGGATCTAGCATACCAAAAAATACCCAAGTCCCCCAGACAATCCCAGGAACTAGTGCTCAACCCAGTCAAAACCCAACTCCCCCAATGCTTGCGTATCTTGGAAATACCGGGTCCCTGATGGGAACTTTTCCAGGTGCAGCCAATGATTTACCCTCACACCTGGAGAAGATTTGTCCCTGATATGAGCACTTAGGCTCACAAACCACAGAAGAGAATTTGTAGGCATACAAAGATTCCATGAACCGATACCAGATCCAACATCAAGACATTGTGACCCAGATGTTCCCTCTGTCCCTGGGACAGAACAAACTGAACTAGTACCTTAATCTCCCTGCCAACTCCATTAATAGTTGGTAGGACATGGAGGACACCTTCTTGGCTGCCTTCCATGTTCACGTGGACCCATCATGGTCCCATAGCCAGTTCATTTCCATCAGGAAGGAACCGAATGAAACCCTTGCAGCATTCAACCACCGGTTCCAACATGCATTAAAGCGGTGCATGGGTCCCTTCATCCCATCCGTGAAAGTGACCATCTAGACCTATCTCAACATGATGGACCCCTTCGTTGCCACTCTCCTCTAGAGAACTATCACCCCAGGCAACCGGGATCCTTTGGAAAATGTTTACAACCTAGCCTTGGATTTGTCCCTTGGTCTTAACAAATCCCCAGGTGGGATTGGGTAGAGCACGCCATTCAACATGATCACTGGTGAAACTTCTTACGGTAGGGGATATAACCCCAATTTGGCAATGGGAGCCCCCGTAATGGCAATGAATCCCCCACCACCGCTGATAGACCAATAGGCCTGGTATGTATATCCATTGCAGACCCAGACAATACCGGGTCTGGAATCTTTTCCTTGGAACTAGTTGTAGCAAACACAACAACCACAAACACAATCATCCAAAGTTCCCTTCTTCCAGTCATCTGCAGCTAGAGGATTTCCGCCCTCGACTCTGGTGAATGCTGCCACTTTTTTAGGGAACCAACAACAAAAACTGTCACACTATGATGCAAATACCTAGTTGACCACTGAGGTTGAGTCCCTCTGGTGAATGTTGTCCACGCTAACTATGGACATGGGTTAGCTGAAGTCAGGGTCCTACACACCCCAGAATTCCAATTCCAAAAGAGGGAATATTTTCTTCGGCCAACGAACCAACAATGCCAAAGGAAGAAATTTCAACAACAGGCCTCGGCCCAACCAACATCAATGGAATAAAAACGCCAATACCAGAGGTCTGCCTCTGAACCAAAACACCAATCAGGGTAATGTTGGATCATCCTATTTCACGCCAGTCGCAAACTTCTAGCCCATGACCAATTGGTGTAGATTGCATGATACAGGCTCCCATAATGAGGTAAACTATGCCATGCTAGAAAAAGTCATCATGATTTTCCAGTTGGACAAACAACTAGCATTTGATCCTACTCCCCCAGAGCCTCCTGTGCAAGAGCCCACTCACGGTGCACTCACCTGTGAGACCATCTTCTTTTGGACCGCCAGAGAGGACGAAGAAGAATCTAAACTATAGGGGTTCTTTGATGAGTCAATTCTAGCCTTTGAGGCCAATGCCTTCACCAACCCAAGGTCTCCCTACAACACTCAGAGACAGGCTGGTAAAGGACCAGTTTGCATACCCACACCTCCCAAGGACACTCCTCCCTGAGACAATGCAACCGATTGGTCTGTCCCTCCAAAAGGTTCTAGCTCTAACCAAGCAAAGGACCTGGCCGAATGAAGCCACCAATTCTCAGGAGGAAGGTTTGATATCACGAAGGCATTAGAACAAACCACCACCTCCATGACCTTGATGGAGGTCTTGCTGAACTATCCCGAGCAGAAGAATTCACTTCTAAAGCTCTTGGGAAACATGGAAGCTGTCATTCGCCCACCCAAGACTATCTCTTTTAAGGATGCCAACGTGGCTATATTCTAGGGAAATACCAAAGATCCTCCCTTCTTTCTATGCCTAAACATACAAGGGAAAAATATACACAATTGCCTAGTAGATTCTGGGGCTTCGGGCAACATCATGCCCCTATCCATATGCCAGAAGCTCAAATTATGACCCACCCCGTCTAACGGTGCAGTAATCCAACTGGATAAAACTACAGTGAAAATGGTGAGTGAACTAAAGAATGTTTGTATTCAACTCATCCATGACCCCAGGATAGCCAACATGATCAACATTCAAGTGGTGGACAGCCCAGAAACTTACGAGATGTTGTTAAGTCAGAATTGGTCTAAGTCCCTGAACGGATACTTTTCGATCGACTTCTCCCACTTATGGCTCCCCTAGGAAGGAGAATCTAACAAGATCTGGGTTGAAAGAGAACCCTAGATGAAACAAGCCTTCACCAAAGTCGAGAGGGTAAATGAGGTCTTATTCTCTGAGACTTCCCCCGGGGTGTACCAACCTCTTGAGAACCTAACATTTGATTTCACTCCTGGGGAGGATCCCATAGTTCTGCAGAGAACCCAAGACCTGGAAGAAAAGTTGAGGGTAGAGGTTAAGTCTCAGGGTGCCGCAATGACCCCCGTCACACTCTTGTCTAGCACTTGGTGCCAGGTACATTACCAAAAACATTAGGAGCTGGAGTGTGAGCCTTGCCTTGCCACCACCACCCAGCACATTGATCCCCTCTGGAGGAAAGAAAACATAGCTGATTCTCTAGGAATCAGTACTTCTGCTGGCGGCACCTCTACGACACCATTTGTCCAGGAATCCTAGCCTGAAGCCCATCTAAAGGTAAACCTCACCCACGTGCCACTAGCACCAAAGGAAAATCCTCCCAAGTCTCCCAAAAATAATCCAAATACCACTTCATCTTCCTAGCCCCAGACAACAAACGATGACTTGTGGACCCTTAAGTTTGATGGGTCCCGATCCAAACAAGGTTGTGGGGCTAGAGTGGAATTAATCAACCCGTAGGGGAAATCCTTCCTCGCATCCTAAAGGCTGCAGTTCAACTGCATGAACAATGTCATGGAGTATGAGGCTTTGGTCCTTGGACTCCTATTTGCACTAAGGAAAGGAATCACTTGCCTTCGGGGCCCTGAATGATTCAAAGTTGATTGTTAAACAAGTCTGGAGTCAATACACGTGTCATGATAAAAGGTTGGCTGCCTACCGCAACTGGGCATGGAGCCTTATTGAAGATTTTGATACCTTTGACATCGATCTTATTCCCTGGAGATGGAACTATGTCGCAGATGCCCTTGCCATTTCTGCCAGCACACTTGAGCCCATGGCCGACTAACGACTCTAAAGATTTTATGTTGAGATGATCCCCACCCCATCCATTCTAGTTAATGTCACCCATTTTTAGGTCTTTGAGGACGATCAACATATCCTGGCCTTCATGGCCAATGTTGGTGTCTTTGAAGACCAGATAGTGGAAGAAAAGGATCACAATGATACTAGGTAGGGTGATGAAGATGATGGGATCATGGACCTGCCAACCAATACCATTCCTAAGGGAATGGTCGCACTTGAACAAATCTTCGACTTAGACCCTCAGGGCTAGGAAAAGATATCATCCTCCTCTGAGGGAGGAAAATTTGAGAAAGTGAACATCGGTCAGCCTTGTGAAGAGAAAATGATACACATTGGCACCTCCTACTCCTCTGAAGAGAAGGAGAAGATTCTCGTGGTTCTCCGAGAATACATAGACGTCATCGCGTGGGGGTATGAGGATTTGAAGACATATGACACATCCATTATGACTCATACCATCCCACTCAAACCTGATGCTAAGCCTTTTTGACAAAAGAAGTGACCGTTCAACCCACTGATCGAGCCCCTAATTCACTAGGAGGTTCAGAAATTACTATCAGCTTGGAAAATCTTTCCAATCTGGCATACTACATGAGCTGTCAATCTAGTCACTGTAAGGAAGAAAAGTGGCAAGATCCACCTTTGCGTGGATTTTTGAAATCCAAACAAGGCCTCCAAGAAAGATAATCACCCTCTCCCCTCACTAGATGAGGTGTTGTAGATAGTAAACAGATCTCAAATGATGTCTTTCTTGGATGGGTACTCTGGATATAACCAAGTCATGGTTAAATATGAGGATAGAGACAAAACTGTGTTTACCACCAGGGAATGTTTTCCTACCAGAGAATGCCCTTTAGCTTGATTAACGCAGGGGCTACATTTCAGAAGGCCATGGACATTGCGTTTGAGGGCCTTGTGAACCAGTGTATAATCATCTACATGGATGATTTGACCATCTTTTCGTGGGATAGGCGTGATCATTCTACCCACCTCGCCCAGATTTGTGAGAGATATTGCCAGTATGGAATATCCCTCAACCCTAAGAAATGCATATTCGGGGTCACTGAGGGGAAGTTGCTTGGGAATATTGTCTCTGAGAAGGGTATATCCATTGACCCTGAGAGAGTTGAAGCATTTCTAAAACTACAAATGCCTGGCAGCAAAAAGGAAATGAGGTCTTTCTTTGGAAAGATTAATTTTTTTCAACGGTTCATCACTGGATTCGTCGAGATCATAAAGCCACTCAACAAGATGATGAAGAAAGATGCCAAAATTGAGTGGAGTCCTGAAGCAAAGTGGGCATTCGCCCAGATCAAGAAAATGATAATAGAGGCACCAGTCCTGGCTAGTCCAGACTAATCCCTCCCTTTCTACATTTATTCCTTTACTTCATCGTATTCTTCCGTGACAGTATTGACCCAAAATGTCAAAGGGGAAGAATGACCAATAGCTTTCATGAGATCCCCCTTCAAGAATGCTGAAGTCTGGTATTTGTCATTGTAAAAGCAGGCCTTTGCTCTTGTTCGCGCCATGAAGAAATTTTGGCATTACATTCTCCGGAGCAAGGTGCATGCCATCATCCTGGACCAGGTGGTAAAATCTCTGCTGATGTAGAGTGAATTGGGTGAAAGATGGGGGAAATGGATGGCCATCCTCCAGGAATATGATTTGGAAATGCAACTCATGAAAATAGTTCAAGGCCAGGGACTAAGTAGAGTGATGGCAGAAGAGACTCCCCATATCGAATGCCAAACATATACGGTGGAGTCCATCACTCAAGATCCATGGTACACTGACCTGGTGTACCTATTACTAAATAACAGATGCCCAGAGGGGTTGCCTCCAAATAAGCATTGCGCCTTACAGTTGAAAAGTGCACACTTCATGATAAAAAACTCTATGCTTTTCTGTAGGAATTATGAGGGAGTGTACCTTCAGTGCATCGATAGGGTTCAAGCCGCAAGAATAATTGAAGAATTTCATAGGCAATTTGGAACCAGGCATGACTCAGCTGACGCCACTCCCCATCAGATCCTTTAGGCTGGGTACTATTGGCCCTATATCTTTAAAGATGTCTACACTCACATCCGTAAGTGCCATACGTGTTAGACCGTGACACATCGTGAGCGGAACCCGGCCATGCCTTTGTAGCCAATTTTTGAAGCTAGGCCCTTTGCCCAATGGGAATTTGACTTTATCGAGGAAATCAACCCCAACTTATCTACCAACCACTGGTACATCCTAACTACTACAAATTACTACACCCAGTGGTCTGAAGCCATACCTTGTAAGAATAATACGGCAGACGTAGTAATCAAATTCCTAGAAGAAAACATCGTCACAAGATTCAGAATGCCTTTTTCTATAGTATGTGACAATGGTCTGATGTTTTCTTTGGCACAACTACTTGAATGGACCTATGACTGGAAGATCACTCTAAATTTTTCCAGCAACTATTACCCCCAGGGGAATGGTGTTGCTGAATCAAACAACAAAAATTTGCTTGAAGTGATCAAACACCTGTTAGAATAGAATCCCTGGGATTGGCACCAAAAGTTGAGATTCTCTCTTTGGGTAGATCGTATTCAAATTAAGGCCACTCTGGGGACATCCCCATTCCATCTGGTTTATGGCCAGAACCCACTGTTCCCAATTAACCTCTAGATCCCAATTTTGCAGTTCATGCAAGAATTCTACAATCGGAATAACATCGTGGAGGTTCAAATCCTAAATCTGGTGCAGATGGGGGAACAAAGGGATGTAGCCCTTGAACATTTTGTGCATCACCAAGTAGTGGTAAAGTGATGGTTTGATCAAAGATCCCAATATAAGGCCTTTCAGATTTCAAACTTGGTCCTCTTGTGGGATAAAGCCCGAGAAAAGAAAGGAAAGCACACTAAGTTCCAATGGCTCTGGCTCAAACCATATTTGATCTCAGAAATCTATGGGGCAAATACCTATTGCCTTAGTACCATGACTAGAGAACCCGTCCCATTGCCCGTTAATGGATAGTTTCTCAAACATTACTTTGAATGAGGTAGATTTGTCTAGAATTGTACTATATGTAAATCTTCTCGCTTGTAACTATTTCTTTCCCGGTGCCCCGTTTGGGGTACCTTGTCTTGTAAATAGTTTTATTGGCTATCCTCCAGGACTGCCCGCTCTCCTTTTTGTTTTTGCTTTCAGTTTTGTTCTTTCTTTTTCTGGGTTTCTAGTATTTTTCTCCCCTGATGTAGGCTGGTATGCTCTGCATAACATATAGTCTCTGGGATGGCACCTTCCACATTTATGTTGAATTCAAAATTTGTTGTTAGCATGGTGGAATTAGTCCGGCCTTCAGAGTTATTTTGTGAGTTTGGTAACAGGCAATGAGTAATCTTCATCAGATTTATCCCCGAAAGTCTGGTAATTAGTTAAATCAAAATCAAAAGGAAAAAGTAATCAGACACACTGAGGGTAGATCGGTCGCACTAGTTTTTTGGCCCAAGGCTAAACTTTTAGAATTCTTTTTAGGTCTGGAGTTTTCTTCCCCATTCAGCAAATTAAGGTGGATAGAAGGGTGAAAGAAGTATCGCCATTGAGTTAAGCTAAGTTTAGGCCCAATGGTGAAAGAAGTACTGCCCTCCCATCCAGAAAAAAATAAAATAATAAGAAAAGGTGGGATGAAAACTCTGGTATCCGGGGGGAATGAGAAAACTTGACGACTTTGGATTGATACATTTAGTGCCTCTTCTCTGCTTCTTCTAGAGGTCATCAACTTGATTTCCATCCAAAGAACACACTTCACAACTGACAAAAGACCAAGGATTGAATCATGTATGAGCCAGATTTTCTCAAATGCTTCACGCCTTGCATACAAGATACTCTGAGTAACGATGGGTTCCAGTTTTGCTAACCAGAATTCTGCAGTTCTCAAATGTGCAAGGCATTCATCCCAGATAGTTTCCATTTGTTATTCCCTGCATACCCATCCCTACATTTTGTGTGCAAAATGTTGGGTCCCCCTTTTCGCTTTGGCCCTTGTCTTCCTTGTTTCTCTTGTTTCTTCTCCGGGTTTTCCTTCCCGCGAGGTTTGTTTTATTTTCTACTTTTGTCTTTTTGTGTCTTAGGGACCTGGTCCCGGAGTTGGTTGTTCTTTCCAGAGCCAGATTTCAGACTCTGGGATTCTCCACCATGATTTCTTCTTTTTGTAAGAACACATAATCACACGAAATCCCCAGGCCCAAAGTCTGGAGGTCTGCTTGTTCCAGAGTTTGTGGGAAAGAGGGTAACTTGCTTTTTACCTTGGGTATAAATAGAAATTACATGTCACTTTCACAGTTACCGTGATTAAAAACACTTAGAGATTTTCAGAGAAATTCCTTGGTGATTTGAGTGTGATTAACTACTAATTACTCTGAGCTTAGTGGATAACTACAAGTTAATCTTCGGTGATTGTTCGTGATCATTGGAGGTTGAAGCTGTTGCAGAACAATCCTAGTGCCTTCTCTCTTTTCTGTTCTTCGAATTTCCAGGTAGGTCTTCTAGTCCCTGCCTTTGTTCTTTCATTTTTTTTGGTTTTGGCTTGTTTTATTCTGGTTCATCATCCGTGTTTTATGCTTCTGGTTTGCCACCCGTTGGTGGGTTGGCTCTACCATAGGGTTGTCTGCCCTCTGCATAGCTGTAGGTTAGTGTACATTTTGTATGTTGTTTTAGGTTAGTTGATGTACATGTGTTTATATTATTTAGTCTATAAGTGATGTATATGTCTGTATATTTTGTGTATATCTATTTTAGCCCTCGGCCCTCTGTACATTTTTGCATGTATATTCTTTGTATATCCTTGTAGGCTCACGAGTCCCTCGCACTCTATCGTGTACTTTGCTTCATGAGGTCGAGCTCATCGAGATGGAGTCACCACGGTTCAAACTTGGCACCTTTCTAGTTCAAACCATGGTGACTTTCTCTCTCCTCTATCTCGTCGCATTGATGGTGGGATTAGTTTCCCATGAGTGGGCATTCAAACCATGTCCCATCTAGCATTTAATTCCCCCATGTCAGCCCACTTGTCACCATAAATGTATCAACACCGCCTGCCATCCTACCACGTTTTGTTACACGTCAACCAAATTACAACCTTTTTCTAGTCACATCGACAACGGCTAGTTTTTTCAGACTCTAGACCTCCAGCAAGACCTTGTCTTTCACTTCCTCCTACTACCTTGTTAACACACTCTGGAATGCTATGTCATGTTCATTCTAGATGATCTAGAACTCTTGATGTATGTACTAACACTTGTTTGATAGGTCCAGGTTGGTGAAGAATTTCCCAGAGTTGTAACTTGTTTTTTTTATGTCTTGATGGTTTTCTGGTCTTGCAGGTTGCGGATAGATTGATCCAAGATGTATGACAATTTTGCCTCTCCTGATAGTCTGAAACTACCTACCACTTCTACCCGAGAAGCTACAAAGTCAGAGATTGAAAGAATGCTGGCAAAGCTTCCCCTAACCTCCAAATATCTAAAGGAGGGAGCTATTGTGGGGTCCAAGGTGGACTCCAAAGTCCAAGAAATAACAAATACAGATCCTGGATCTTGGGCCAAATTGCAGGGTCTAATCCAAACCATTTACAGGTTAAAGGTTGAAGGGGACAAGGTAGCCACTTGCTTGGCCACCTTCGGCATCGTAAAGGCTACAAACTTCCATGTTCGGTGTAGTCACCAGACTTAATAAAGCAGCTGGAAATTCTATATAATGCACCTACTCGCACAGTTTTACTTCTAGATCCCCAACCGCTACAATACCCCACCACCATCGTCACCTTGGACTCCCCAACCTTTGCTTCTGGGCTAGGGATTCCTCAATTCAAAGGGTCTACGTTCATCACCCAGGTCGACTCACTAAAGGAGTTCGACGAGGCCAAAGTCATTTCCTAGCAACACCTCAACAGTTAGTGGTTGAAGTCTCCAAAGCGAGACCACAAAAGAATCAAGTTGGAAATTCCCCACGGGGATTTCAAGGAGCCCATTCAAGTGGGCACCATATTTTTATGCAAGATCTTTGAATGGCCCCATGCCTATGAATTCTCAGTGTGGATGTATTATTTTCTATATTGCATCACCACACACAATAGGACCTTCAACTGGGTGGCTATCATAGCCAGCCATGTGGATACACAGATGAGGACCGTCACATAGACTTCTCAGTTTTATATGACTTCATATGTGCTATGGGCGTTAGCACAATAAAGACTGGCTTTTCCAGGATTAGGCATAGTTGGAGAGCTCAGAAATGGGCCATGATAAGTCACACCATGGGATCATTATCCCTAATTACAGTGGGAACTTAGTTTCCAAAATTTCTGTCTATTAAACGATGCTTTCATTTACAACAATATTTTAACACTTACTCATGATTATGAGTACCGCCTCTAATAGGCGGCAGTGACTCTGGTCAGCTCCTACGGCCAGTATTTTATTCAGTTCCAGCATCACACCTACATTAGGATGACAGGCTTCAATGGGAAGCCCTATCTTCTTCCTAAGTATTCCAGGGATAGAATTATTCTCTTGGAGTTTTGCAGACAAATGATGGATCTGCATGCCTTCTTCACATTGAAGAAGGTCATCAACGTCCCATTCCCTTTCTCCTATGGGAATTACACATGCAGCCTCGCCACAGCCCGGGAGGCAAACAATGAATTGAAAACCTTGGGCCTGGTAGAATTCAACCACACTCAAAAAAATTATGATCCCCGCGGCAAGATTGCTGCAGCATTACCTCGGGCGTCCGAGCCTCATGAAGTGGATATTGTAGACTTCTTGGCAAACTTCTAGGATAGTTTTGATCTCCGGGCCTGAAAAAATACAAGGATGAGCAAAGGGCTCCTGAACGCATTGCACATTCAAACCTTCCTGAAGGGATTCAAAGATGATGGGCCACTGAAGGATCCAGCGTACAAAGGAAAAGGGTTGGACAAATAGGATCTCCCTTCGATGGACTGGGCCATCCCAAAGGATCTAACCATTTAAGGGGTAAGCCACCCCATTTTAGAGGCAAGTCATCAATACTTTGCCTATGTGTTTCCTAAAAGCACCTGAAAGAAATAAATGGTCAAGAAGGCCATTCCCTCTTCAGCTGGCGCCAGACCTTCTTTGTCTGTCGCGGCCGCTGGAGAAAGCACAATTAAGGGGAAAGGCAAAGAGGGTGCCCCAGTTTCCAAGGCACCTCCCCAGGTTCCTACACTTCTGATGGCCCACCTACATCAACAAATGGAGTCAGAAAATCTGACCAGTCAGCAGCTAAGCATGCAGGTATCTACCGGTCTCCTCATAACTCCAATGGCATATGATTGCTCAACAGGATCCTCCTTGTTGGTAGCTATGATGACCAGACAGACTTTCACTGAGGCAGAGTCTACTAACATTCTGAATATCGGGCTTCCCTCATAAGGAAGAAGAAAACAACAGTGACCCCTGCACCAAGCGTAGCCACCACCCCTAGCATGCCATCGATGTCCCCGATAGAATTATGTTTAGAATCTTTGAATTTAGAAGATATCTTAGACTCCTCACCCCCGCACGATGATTTTGACCACACCTTCTCGATGGAGGAGCTCCTACAGATCTAGCAGGGTATTGGCCATGCAGTGGAAGAAATTACAGCACAGGACAAAGAGGAGGTCCCTATAGAAAAAGAAATTCCCATAGAAAAGGATACATTAGAGCAAGAGGCTCAGGAAGAAATTCAAACAGAGCCTGAGCGGGAAATAATACCAGTCTAGGAGACCGGGGATATACCAAGGTAGTCCACAAATGAGAAACCAATGGTTGGAGAACCCGAACTTGAGGTAATAATCATACCTCCAACCACCACGCTTCAAGTGCCTTTGGTAACTCCGGGTGACCAAGTGCCCCGAAGCACTTTCGGTAAGGTAGTAACGGTGGTCGCCTTGTTAAACATTAGCCAGCAACCTTACCCACCTCCAAAAGATGCCCCTGTGGAGGAGAACGTCCTAGTGGATGAGGCCAATAAGGCCCAGGAACAGCAGCAGCAAACAGACCAAGAGGTCCCGGATAAGGCAAATGAAGAAAAAACAGACACCAAGAGGGAAGAAGTCCCTAAAAAATACAAGTGAGATGGAGACTAGGGAAAAGATCCTGGATGATACTACAGAAGATGCCAGCATGACGGAGAACATTGAGGGTTCAGGAGAACCAAAAAAGGAAGTAGAATGGGAGCAAGAAAAGGAGCCCAAAGATAGTGTACACTCCAGGAATGTGCCCTTAGATTCTGAAAGGGATCCTAATGAATAGGTCCTGGTTATAAAGCAACCCTAGCCGCCCCAATGGCTAGTGGAATCAAAGAAAAGAAAGACCCCAGCGACAACCACAAGCGCTCCACTCTTGTTGGCTGAAATGATGGCCAGGAACACAGAGGCTAAGAAGCCCAAGAAGGCATGGGTATTCCATACTCTCTGGACTAACCCAGTAGGTATTACAGTTTGTGACCATCACAACACCCCCTCTTCATGCAGACACGACAGTTGTGAGCCCCGAAGACTACAACGTAACAGAGGTAGAATTGGGGAGGAGAGATAAACAAGGTGAGCTAGATCTATGTAAGGAAGCCACCAAAGCAATAGAGGCCCGGTATATAAAGCAGGGCCAGAAGGTGCAAGAGGAAAGAGAAAAAAATGCCAATCTCCTTGGGCTTCTAGTAGAACTCACACGACCGTTGGCCGAGGTCCACCCTGGAACCCCTTCTTCCAAATTTTTCCTTGCATAGGATGATGTGGATTCTCTGTGCATCTTGAAGAAGGAAGTACAAGCTGTGGATGGGTGGGAAACCAAGCAGGTGATCGCAATGAGACAATTTCTAGTGGCATCCCTCCTGAACCTTTACAAGGTTGATTCTGTTAGGGATTTTTCCTGTATGAATCACAGTGCTTGATAAGACTTCTTGAACACCATGCTTTCTAATACTGATTCAGAGACAAGAAAAGCCTAATTGCTAAGGACTGGATAAGGTCCTTCTTTTTTTTTGAGCTCCACATATACTCAGGCAGGTTTTACCTCTTAAAATTGTTGTTTACACAGTATTTATTGATGTGGACATTGATTTGCTATGTATCTTTTGTTAAACCAACCTATGAATTACCTTGCAAATAACCAAGCATAACCAGATGCAAGATATAACCATACAAACCATAGTTATAAGCATAACAAGAATCAGTGATACAAGGATTCTCATCCTTCTTCCTTTTCTTTATAGAGGGATAACCTAATGGATTCACTCTTCAAGGAATCAATAATACGGACACTGTCCTGCTGACATAGGTCCTTAACAAGTTTTGTTTGTCTGTTCTTAGTAACAAAGTATTTTAATTGATTTGGTTTTGATATATTGGAATAACTTAGACAAAGATAGATTATCAGAATATTTTCTGAACCAATGCCTATCCTTTGGGCTATAGAGTCAAAATAAACTAAGATATCATAGAAACAAAATACAGCAGATTGCCTTACAACCCACACACAATTCAGGTAAGTTGCCTTACAAATTACCCTGTCATCTCAAATCTATTGTATCAAATCCTTAATCAAAGCAGTATGATCCTTGAAACTACTTACAAAACTTAGTTCTTTCCTTAAAAGAAACTTGCAAGTAATCAAATAGTTATCTAATAACCACAATGTTTCAGAATACCTTGTAAACTTAACATAGAAGAGCATATACAAAG
>MU223607.1:1238826-1262453 GCA_018584345.1 Thuja plicata
GGATGGGCTTATCAGAGTTTTTATTGAAATAGGTGAAAAGGGAGTAACCTGTTGTGCCCGGGGTCACAGCATCTTGAATTTTCTTGTATTCATCCAGGAGAACATTAGCATCAGCCTTCTTATTTTGCATTGAACCAGGCAGGAGACGCAGAAACTCATCAGAGAAACTCGGCTTTCCTTTCTGTTCCTCTCCACTCCCTCCACTTATTCAAGTGACACTCATGGCTCCACTCATATCTGCAACACCTTGAATCTCCTTTTCTCTTACCGATATTGAAACAAATATACCACAGAGAGCAGCTGACCGTTCTGTGCATAACTTTTCTGCAATTTAGAACTCTCTGATCAACTTTGGATACACTGCAACTGAGCAAGATATCTCTCTTTTCTGAAAACTTAGCAATTTGGGCTCTGAAAACTGAAAGCACGGTGAATGCAAATGAATGCACCATCAACTCCTTATAGACTTCATTCAGAGTATGTATCTCATAATTCAGAAACATTAGTTCTGCCATTAATTCGACATGCTGTGAATTTGAACAGAAAACCTAGCCGTAGTTGCACGAAGTTGACAGGAAATCAAATTTTTAAAAATGAATCCTCGGAGCAATCATATAACGTTTAAGAGAGATGACATGTCACATTCTAATTCATTTTCTGTCTCACATCTCAGCTACTCTTTTTGCACAGTAATCAAAATACAAGCCTGTGATTGGTTGCCGAGAGATATACTCTGTCACATCAAAAAACTGCCGCCGCTTTTCAGATCTTGTAATTAGGTGACTACGCGACTGCATTAAGTCTCTTTGCTGCGGGCTTCTGTCACTAACCATGGTTCCATCTCAAGACTTGGCGATAATGTGCTTCTGTAACCTTGGCTGACCCAAGTTACAATCTGGCGACCAGGTGACACAACTGAAATCATAGTCGCGCAGAGTTAAAACTATCTCATCTTTCTTTTTGAGACTTTGCGACTTGCCGTTATGCTTAACCTTCACAGTTATCTCCATGTCACCAAATGCTTAATTTATGTTTCAAGACTACGCGACAATACCTAGTCGCCCAGTCGGGAGAATCAAGCCCTAAGCATTTAAATTTACCTTAACAGGTTATAAGCGCTCTTTTTCACTTCTGACGACTGTGCGACATACCCTAATCGTCAAGTCGGGAGGAATTTTCCCTTGGGGCACTTTTCTTTCCAGACTTCGAGACCACTGTTGGATCCTTTGATTCTTTCATCTGACGGTTGTCGCTTAATCGCCAGATGTTCATGCCTGCCCTTAAATCATTTCCAGACATCGCGACAGAAGGCAAAGCACCTTAGTCTCATTGTCGCTGAATCCACTTTCTCCTTCTTGCGACCATGCGATAACCTTCTCTTAATAGCCACCCGCCTTATGACACATGTCACTCGATCATTGGTTCATTTACTGCATACTGGAGAACTGAGTCATCATCTTGCTCTGGCGACATCCCAACTACACTTTGTTGCAAACTTCAAATGGCTAGTCACGTAGTCTCAGCTAAAATTTCTTAACCGCTGTTTCTTTTCGAGACCACGTGACTGAAGGCCTGACTTAACTGTTAGCTTTGATTGATTTGGCGATAACGCGACATGAAGTAATCGCGAAGTCTGAGAACATTTTCATAACTGTGAGAAATCTTCCACGATCACCCGACTAAGCAGTGGGTGCCTTCTTCATAAAGCCTTATGACATAACTATCTCGCGACTACCTAACATGAAAGAAATTGCTGAGTCTCGGAAGGCAAAGGAATATTTTGAAGTTTAAACGAGACTACGCGACACAAGGAAAATGCTAAGTCAGGAAGACAAATGGAATATTCATTCTGGGTAACGTGATGTGGTGACTTGAATTAAAACACATGCCTTTAGTGAATGGAAAAAGTAACGCTAAAACATAAGACATGACCTAGGGTTTACAAAATTCATCATTTAACACTTGGATAGCCTAGGGTTTTCAGGGTTTTTACAATTTGAGCAAGGTTTAGACTTGAAAACCTAAAAACTTGACAGAGGTAAGGGCAAGGAACCAGGGAAACTGCCAAAAATAGGAAATACAACCAACAGATTCTATTCTCAGCCATGCAAGAGGCTCTGCTCAGATATGGAGAAGTATGAAAAATGGAGGACTGGGCTAGAAGAGATCCGCAACATCAGCAAAGAAGTCACCATAGAGTTTGAAATTTTGGGAGATGAATCGTATGATTCTCTCCAGGTCTAGTACTCTAGACTTGTCCTCAAAATTGAGGTTTGCAAGGAATTGGTCAAGACCTTGAAAGAGAAGATAACGGTAGCCTGATATCCCTTAGGTTTGTTTAAGGCATTCATGGTCGGGGTATCACAAGTCGATCCCTTCACCACCGGTATATGTACCCTGGAGGACTATGTCCTCGGCAAGTTTGATGAATGGATGGAGTCCCTGTATTCGCCAGCTAGAGATTTTGACCAGGGCAAGCTATCTAGGATGTCAAAAACTATGATCTGATCACACGATGCCATCAAGATGGTGGATGAATTTCAGAACGGGGCCAGATAAGTTGAGGAGCAGCGGAGGCTATCTGTAGTCAGTGGGATATCATCGGGAGTATAGACAAGGAAAGAATAGGCCAAGTGTTAGAGGCTTGGGAAAAATCATAAGGAGCAATAAGGTCCTCCAGATTTTGGAAATGTTCAGCGGAAGATGTGTTTTGTATTCATTTATTCTTTTGGAACGCGAGTTCTCGGATCCCAGAATTCTGGATCCCACATTTTTGTATTCTTTAAGTGACTCGTGTCTCAGTTCCCAAATCTGACCGATCGCTTTCAAAGTAATTAATGAAGGTTGTCAGAAGGTGGGTGACTGCAACAAGGCACGTCGGCTCGACAAGAGGTTTTCTGATAGATGGTCTTCCCAAGGCGCCACTTCAATGTTACACCTGGAACATCCAAGATAGTGAGATGCCCTCCCATTTATGAGGCATGTAGCCTTGATCCCCAGGGGATCAGATTTTCTCTTCTTTCTCCTCCCGGCTCTTTTCTCGAGGCCGATTCTTCCACTCCACTTTTCTTGTCTTATTCTTCTGACATGTCAGACCTTTTCCATCTCAAGCTCTTTTGTAGCGTGGTGCAGGTAGTACCAGCCACTGGGTAATGTATTATATTGTAAAGTGTAAATAAGTTAAGGTTAGGTTTAGGTCAAGTGATGTGTATAAATAATAAGTCCGACCTCATTCTAGAGGTCAGGGAAATTGATGATTTTGCAGTCCATGGTTAATAGAAATCGGGATTTCTCAGTTCATAGTTGCAAAGCTCAATGCTCAATAGTCCTAAAGCTTTCAATAGTTAGATGCTCCCTTGGAGCCACCATTGTACCATGCACTAGTGCTTTTTGGAAAAGATGTTAATGAAGAAGGAAGAGTTCTCTCAATGATGTTGTTTTCATTCTGTCTTCTGGGTTAACGGTATTTTATGCTTTGTGTCCTTTATGTCCTTTGCTCTGATACTTAAAGTAGATTAACGACCTTCTTTCCTTTGCTACTGATAAAATATGAACTGATGGTTGTATATTTCTTTGATATTTAGTGTAGTGTGTTAGAGCATTGTTGATGTTTTGAATGTTTAGCATAACTATAGCTAGATGAAATCTCTCTAACTCTGCACTATCTTTTGAAGTTTATTTGTAAAATGAATGCGCGCTTGCAGGAAACCCCACTCACTTGAATCCCCGGAGAAGACATGTTGAAGATAACCAAATATCCCCCTTAAACAAAATTGTCACATCTCCCAACCGAGCCCTACACTGTCGAGACCCGAATCTCACGTGCTTGGAGGCCCGGGGAATCTCATTTCCCCAGACAACCTTTACAGGAAAAGTTGGTCGGTACCTCGGTACCCGGTGACAACTTACCTCTATTTGCAGACGCGATCACAAAGACCCGTCAACAGGGTCTCAGATAATTAGGGGATGCTAGATTATAGGGAATAGTTGATTTTGAGGTCGGGACATAACATGAAGGCTACAAATGGTAACATAGAGCGCAAGTGATGAAAAAAATCCTTATATTAGAGGAATAATAAAGTAGTACACTTAGAAATAAGGGCTTACCTTGATTTAAATGAGATTGAAATAATAAAGGACTTATATTAGAATTTAGGTGTCTATTAAGTGCCATATGAAGTCCTATTATGGAAAACACACTAAGGTGGATGCTAAATAATCATGAAATTATATAACAATTAGGTGCTTACAATTTAAAATGCTACATTTAGCCCCCACTTTAGCGGAAGTATGAGGAAACCACTTTAGGTGATCCATGGGAGAGAAGAGGAGGAAAGAGTACAAAGGCTAGCAAGGTGCATTATGCTAGTTCCACTCATCCCAAAGAGAGAAAGAAGGAGAATTGATGGCATAGAAATTTGTGTTATGTTATTTATTCTACCTTGAAAAATTTTCACATAGGGAGGTTTCAAAATTTTGCGCATGGGATGACTTATGAAATTTGTGCACAGGGTGACTTACAAAATTTGCGCACGGGGTAGCTTATGAATTTTTTGCATAGGTCAGCTTAGGGAATTTGTGTACAAGGCAGATTAGGGGACAAGTCTTATGGAAATAATAGTCTCCATGTGGATCCATTTAAAAAGTTGTTGGTCTAAGGTGCAATACAAGTTGCATAATGTACAAGAAGGCCTTATGTATGCCCACATCCTTATGATGGTGGAATAGGACTATAGTGGACTCATAAGGAAAGAGAAAAAGGATACCTACCGCCAACAATAAGGAGATATCCTTAAATCAAAAATCTATAGCAAAAATCCTTATCAAAGGGTGAAAAATATTATGAGCCAAGGAATAGATAATCGCGAAGGAATATCCGCAAGTTGAAAGACACCCTTGAAAGTAAGTGATCTTAGCTACCATACATATACCTTAAAGAGTAGTTCTTGAAAAAAGATAACATCTTTGAGACAAAGAGGGGGAGGATAAAAACAATACACCCTTTTAGCCCCCTATTCCTAGGTGAAAAAGGGATTCTTGATGAAGTATAACACACTCTAAGCCCCATGTAAGGGTATTTTTTAAGGATAGACATGTTCTTTCCAAGCAAGGAAAATGCTGTAACTTGGGATGTAAATCTCCTAAAAAATAGAAGATCCTTACATAAAAAAAATATCCATGCAAGAAGTATATCATATGACTATCTACTTTTGGCTATCTCTCAGAAGGAAGGTGTAAAAATTGAGGAGACTGTATTGCATGCTAAAGTTGTTGCAGGTGCATGAATTATAGATTCTAGATTTCAAATCATATGACAGCTGACAAGAAAAAAATCATTAAGTTGAAAATGTATGATGGAGGAGAAATTAGATTTGCAGGAGAAGAATGTGCTCAAATGAGAGGTATTGGAACCATTTCAATTTATGGTAAGTGTAGAACAGGTGATGTTTACTATGTTGAAGGTTTGAAACATAATTTTCTAAGTGTTAGTCAAATATCTCAGAAATAATATGAAGTGTCGTTCAAGAATGATGGGTGTTTCATTAAGAGGAAAATGACTGGGAAAATGGATGTTGAAGGTTTTAGGACAAGTGGGAACATCTATTATATTGAAGAAAAAAATGATAACCTATGGTTTCTAACTCAATTTAATGAAAGTTGATTATGACATAAAAGATTAGGATATGTAAAATTTGAAAACATGATCCAAATTAGTAATCTTGAAGCTATTAAAGAATCGACAAAAAATGTCAAACCTATAGACACTATTTGCAGAGAGTGTCAAATTGGAAAGCAGACAAGGAAGACTTAAAAAAAATGTATACTTATCTAGCAAACTTTTGAAATTGATCTATATTGATCTATGTGGACCAACTAGAATGATAGGTCTCAATGGAGAAAGGTACTTAATGTTGTTAATTGATGATTACTCTAGAATGACTTGGGTCACTTTTTTAAGAGAGAAGTCTGAAGCATTTACAAATTTAAAATTTTTTAAATCAATGGTATAAAATTAAATAGATTATAAGATTTGATAGAGGTGGAGAATTCATATCAAAGGAATTTAATGATTTCTATGAAAATAATGCAATAAGAAGAAAATTATGCTCCAAGGACTCCTCAGAAAAATGGAGTGGTTAAAATAAAGAACATAACTATTGTTGAAAAGTCTAGGACTATGTTAAAGGATGCTAATCTAACCAATATATATTGTAAGGATATTCTGCATATTATAGTATATCTTCTTATCAGGGTTTAAATTAGAGAAAAACATTCAAAGAAACCTTATGAGTTGTGTTATGGAAGATCACCTACTATGAGGTACTTCAAGATCTTCAAAAGAAAGTGCTACTTTAGAAGAGATGAAGACTGGTTGGGAAAATTTGATACAAGAGAAGATGAGATAATTTTCTTGGGATATGCAATAGACAACAAAGCTTACCGATGTTTCAATAAGATGCTAGAAAAGGTTGTTGAAAGTGCAAATGTAAAGGTATGTGAGGATTGGATTCATCTTACTCTGGTATCTGATGATGATGTGGAATTTACTCCTATCTCAAAACAAAAGGATGATCTTAAAGAAGACAAAGAAGAAGAAAAAAATGTTGAAGAGATAACACTAGAATTCATTGTGAAGACACCTTCTAAATGTGTTCAAAGGTATCACTCAAAAGATCAAATAATTGGTGATAAAGACAAGGGCGTACAAAAAAGGAGAATAATTGTTGTATCACAAGAATAGATAAACTATTATTTCCTATTAATAATTGAACCCAATAATTATGGAGAGGCAAGAAAGGAGGGGAGATGGATTAAATAAATGGAAGAGGAGTTAGATCAAACAAATAAGAACAAAAGTTTGGAACTTGTACCAAGATATGTGGACAAGAAAGTGATAGGAACCAAAAGATTTTTCAGGAATAAGTTGAATGAGAAAGTACAAGTCACAAGAAACAAGGCTAGATTGGTATGTAAAGGTTATTCACAAGTTGAAGGAATTGATTTTGAAGAAACATTTTCTTTGGTTGCTAAGATACAATATCTAAGGATGTTTCTTGTTTTTGTTGCTTACAAGAATTTCAGAGTATATCAAATGGATGTAAAATCAACCTTTTTAAATTAACAACTAGAAAAAAAAGTGTACATAGAAAAACAAATAGGTTTTAATCTTTAAGAAAAAACCTAATATGGTATGAATATTGAAGAAGGCACTTTATGGACTCAAGCAAGCACCTAGGACCTAGTATGGAAGATTGGACAAATATCTGATATAGCAAAAATTCAACAAAGAAATCGTTGATAGTAATATCTATTTCAAAATAGAAGGTAATAGAATAATGATAATTGAAGTATATGTTGATGACATCATATTTGGTGGAGAGGAAAAATTGTGTAAAGAGATTGTTGTAAAAATGCAGAAAGAATTTGAAATGTCAATGACTAGTGATTTGTCATTCTTTATTAGGTTACAAGTTAGTTAGCTTAATGATGGAATCTTTATATGTCAAAGTAAACATATAAAGGAAATGTAAAATAAGTTTGGTATGAGTGATTTTAAACCTTTTAAAACTCCTATGAATGTTCATTGCAAGTTAAGAAAGAATGATGAGTCTTCACAAGTAGATCAGACAAAGTATAGATCAATAATTGGTGGACTGTTGTATCTGATGGCTTCTAGACTAAACATTATGCACACTATGTGTTCACTTTCCATATTTTAGGCTAAACTCAATGATATCCATGAGCAAGATGTGAAGATAATTTTCAAAAACTTAAAGGGAATAGAGGATTATGGTTTATGGTACAAAATGGGAGGAAACTTCATGTTAAAGGCCTTCACTAATGTTGACTGGTAAGGAAGTGTTAATGACAGGAGGAATAATGGTGGTACATTCTTCTTAGGTGACAAATTAGTTTCATGGATCATTAAAAATATGATTCAATATATTTATCAACTGCAGAGGCAAAATACATGGTTGCAGTATCCTATTATACTCAGGTATTATGGATAAAATAGATACTCAAAGACATAAATGTAACATTTGATGAATTCATTCCTATTATGTGTGATAATACAAGTGCAATCAATATTTACAAGAATCCAGTGATGCATTCAAGAATAAAGCATACATCAATTAGATACCATTTCTTGAGAGAAAAGGTTGTAGAAATGGAAGTAAGATTAAAGTAAATTTATACAAAGGACCAAATTGCAAACATATTTACTAAATCTTTGGTGAAAGATACTTTTGAGTTTCTCTAGGAGAAGCTTTGGGTTTTTGCCCCTCCTTCTAACTAAGAGCATCAAAGTGGTGCATCTATCTAGGGGAAGCTTTTGGACTGATGCTTTTGTTTGTTCTCAGGGGGAGCAATGGCAAGTATGTTCTCTTCCTTTGTCCTTGATGAAAAGGGGGGTAAAGATAAGGAAAATATTTATTTATTTAAGATTATTTTGGCTTTTCCAGTAAGGGGGAGTTGATAATCAATGATATCATTGGGAAATTTTTTTGGTGGCTTTTTTTCACCAATGAAAAAGGGGAGATTGCTAAAAATATATGTTTGTTTGGTTGTTGTCATTGATGTCAAACATTGTGTCCTAGACATTTTTGTGGTTTCTCAAACACTGTGGTATGAAAGTCTACTATATTTAGAGAAATAAGTTTTTTACTAAACCTATAGAGTAGTGGAATACAAATAGCTATCCTATGATCATGAGAAGATAATGTTTATCAGTGATTTAGCGTTATATTATTATATTCAGAAGACTGTGTGGTCTAGATGTCTCTAGTTCAGTAAAAGGAAATACAGGTTTGCTTTCTGGAAGGTTTCCTCTCTAGAAACCATGGTTGAAGGTGCATTGATGGTTATGCAGATAGATTCAGGTTTTGGCCTTGGTTGTGGTAATCTCTGGTGATCTGGAAATTGTTCCTCGTGATCCAAAAACTATTTTATCAAGTGTTTCAATTAAGATCAATTCTTGGTCTGGTCCCGAAATGCGATGCAATAGCTTATGACGTAGATTGTTGTAAAATGACATGGATTTTGACATGGTGTATGGATCTCACCATAGTGTGTGGAGGTCCAAATTCAGTTGGCAAGTTAAGTGGTTCTTTTGGAAGTATGACTACATGTTTGAGATGGTTTTGAATTTTGTTCCAGTAATTGTAGATTTGGCATCAGGCTATGTGTAGCATGTTCATGGTCCCTCTCTCTCCTAGAGTGGATCATGTTTCTTGATTTAGGTTTGTTTTATCCATTTAATATTTATCTTTTATCTAGATGGGTTAGTGTTATATGTGACCTATGCATTTAATGTTTATCTCTTATCTGGTTGGGGTCCATTCCATGTTTTGGTCCAGATGCTTCTAACATGGGACCTTATTATAATTTTTAATTATCATGGATGACTTGTTACAACTTAAATTGTAATATCATTTTAGCATGGATGACCTTTTTGTCATCTGTAATGACCTATCTTGTATATAAGAACATTTTGTGCTTTGGAAAATAGTATGTGTGCAAGCAAGCGTTTGTTGTGGTCAGCAAGCAAGTGAACATCTACAACCAGAGTTTCTGAAGAGAAGAAGAGAAGCGAAGAAATAAATAGTGTGATAGAGTTGTGCATATCATCTACATTATTAGGATAATCTATCTTTAAAGAGTTGTATGTACCTTGTCACTGAGATAGTGAGTCTTGGGTGCACAAGTTTGTTGTTGTATCTTGCTACTTTGGTAGTGAGCCTATGTATTCAAGTTTGGAGAAGTGAGCTCCTATTTGTATTCGTTGGTGTATGGATAGTGAGCCTTTGGTTGCAAATCTAGAGTAGTGAGATCCTTATTTCTTTATTATCAGTATATATACATCAATGAATTATCTTTGTGGGCAAGTGCTCACCATGGTTTTTCCTAGTTTGGGTTTTCAACATATAAAATATTGGTGTTCCTGTGTTGTTGTTTTGTTCTTTATTTACTTAATGCTTTATGTGGTGAATTGATTATTTAAGTGGTATTTTGGTTTATGTTGATTCACCCCCCCACCCCCACCTCTTAGCATCCGAAGAGTGTTTAAGGAGGGGTATAGGATTTTTAAGAAGAGTTACATATTATACATATACTTGATGTTAGGATTTGGTGTTGTAAACCATTGCATTAACTTTTATATTATATTATATAGAAATAAAACAATTATTTAATTTTTATACATCTAGGTGATGTGGTCAGTCACACTAGGTAGTATTTGGGGCCACTTGTAAGTTGTATTGTAACACTCAATTATTATTTTATGTATGAGAGATGTAGGATGATTATTTAATATTTGGGAAAGATAATTAATAAAGTGAAAACATAATACCCAATAAATAAGAGGTCAATAATTTTGTGTTTGTTGGGGCAATTAGAAAATTAGGAAATTATCTAATTATTTAATTAATTAGTTTCTTTAATTACTTTATTCACTTGAGCTAAACTTGGGTGTTTTTTCCATTTATTAAATTAGGCTAATAATATCTTAAGTTATCCCATTTATTATTATTCTGACACTTGGCACTACCTAATTTATTCTTATTTTAGGCTTTGTCCTAGGGTTTTATTCCTTCTTTATTTTGAAATTATTCATTCATTTTTAAAATCACTCCATTATGCATCAATACATAATTCCTAGGCCGTCAAGCATATTATTCTTTCTTGATCTCTACTTTGTGATAGGTTGTGTTCTTATAGATAATTCTTGGGTTCTGAGGTTGAATCATCAACTTCCACATGCTACCAAAGCATATTTTCTAATCTCTTGTTCAAAATTCTACATAAGTCCATCATTGAGAGAATTTTCTTTGAACTTTGGGCTCATAAGGAGGTTACCATTCTGTTTGCAGTGTCTCAAAACCTATAGAGCAACTAATATTTCACCAAAATCTAAGTATTCAAGTTTTTAGGTGATTTTTCTTATGGGCACACAATTAAAGGAGAGACTAGGAGGTAAGAAACAATTGTAGGTATTTTGGAGTGAATAAAGCCCTCACCATCACATCTGTAGTAGCCAAAAAGCTAGATAGGTCAATTGTCATTTTGTGAAAATCTAAGCAATTAAGATTTTGGGCCTTCTTTTGAGTATGGGCATTTTAAGGCAAGATGTGAGGGTAAGAGAATTTTCTGTATACTTTGGGGCCAAAAAACCTCACCATTTTTCTCATAACGACCATCAATCTATAGATCAACTATTCATTTGCCAAAATATGAGGAGTTGATATTTTTGGGAAATTTTTGGAGGGCACATTTTCCTAAAAAATCATCTATACATATTTGTACTATCACTAAAATAGACACTGAGAATATCCCATTTTCATTTATAGAATATTATACCACTAGCCACTAAGAGAATATTTCATCAAAATATATGTTAGTAGAATACTCCATTTAAGCCCTATTTCTTGCATTTTGATCTACTTTTATTAAAATGGCCATAGCATTTACATACAATGTCAAAATTGCACAAACAAGATATTTCCAGAAAGCTAATTTTGAATTCAAACTTGTGGTTCTTGTCTTGGTTCTTGATTCTACTCATTTTTTTGCTACAAGTCTGTGAAGTGATATCTTTAGTTTTGTGCTTCTAGGGTCATATCTTGCACATTTGGATTGCATTTTTTTGTAAACAATGAGGATTTTGAAAGCTGGTTCATTCCTCTAAATAGATCTCAAGCCCATTTTTTCCAAAATATTCATTAGAGATCTTCTATTTCATTAAGATATTATATCTAGTCTTTTGATTTCCTTTCTTGGAAAATGTGCAAATGCATTATTTTTTGAGACCCAAATCTAATTTTTTGGCATTGAAAGGCACTGTAGTACTATATCAATAAAATTTTGTACTTCTTTTGATCCAAATCATGTTACACCCTTCATTCCATTCAACTACTATACTTGGAAACATGACATGAAGACTGTTTTGAGGAAACATGGATTATACAAAGTGATCACGCGCACAAAAATTGAGCCTATAGACATTGTTGAGAAAATAAAATGATGTTGAGTCTTTTGGGACATTATGCATGTCCATCTCTCCTAATCTTCTCTTTCATATTGACACTTGCATCATTACTTTGGTGTCCTTGTTTCGGAAGCAAGATTTGTTGAGCGGATTTTAATTGGAGAATGAGTTTTTTGGTTTGAATATTTAAGATTTTGACAATATCAAGGACTTCTTCACCAAACTCAAGTCTCTTAAGTTGTAGTTGCAGTAGTGTGGTATTCAAAAGATGGACTCTCCGTTGATTCTCTAACTTTTGTGCTATTGCCTTAAATTATTAGTCAAATTATCTTACATATTTATCTTGATTATGTGGCAAGTCTCTTATTTTAGTTATATTTTATATAGGTATTATCCAATAAATAGAAATCATTTTAAATGTTTCCTTCAATTTGTTCGATGGAAAATTAATCTTAAGGTCCATTTTCACGTATCTCCTTAGAATTTTCCCTTAATATCCCTACCAAATGAAAGAGATTTACTTAAGGATTAATTTATTAAACCTTCAATATAATTAAAGCACAAATATATTTTCTTTAGAATCCTTAGTATCTTTATTGAAAATAGTCATTTTTATCTACTTGTTGGCTACGAGTGGAAATTTAAAATTTCCAAGTGATTTGTTATTATTTGAGTTGTGAATAAGAGTGTGTTCCACTCATCATGGTCCATGAATCACCACATGTTATTTGAATGGTTGATGTTGTAAAGTGTGATTAAATTTAGAATAGATCTCTCTCAATATAGTGTGAGAAAAGTTGTTATTGTTGCATTCTATTGTATGAAAAGTATATTCCATGATGTCTCAAATTTGAAAATTATCATTGATATGTGAAAGAAAAATGTAAAATTATTTTATTATTCTCTACATTTACAATAAACTTGTTTTAAAAAACTAAAGTGGCTTGGCTCTCTATATTTATAAACTTAAGAATACAATAATTATTTGGTTGGAAATACATTATTGAAATAATATTGTATCATCAATGAACTATCATTTAAATGTTTATTTTGTCAATACATCACTGACAAAAATAAGTTGGCACAAAAACTAATTTTCATCAAATCAAACATCAAAACTTACATCTGAAATATAATTCTCCATTCTACACATTTAAACTTATATCAACTATAAAAAAAAATAGTACGTCAATTTTAAAAATCTTTTTACTTGCAACAATATTAGATGGTAACATTGGAGAAGGAATAGTGTTAGCAATTATCAACATCTATGTTGATACTATTTTGCCAAAATCTTAAGCCTTATTTGTCTTTAGATGGGCAGTCCCTTGGTGTTTTTCCAGTTGACTCATAGATTGCCTCCAACGATCAACCAACATATTATTTTGAACTATAGAGGAAATCCATAGTACCAACAACATCTTTTGTTTCAATTACAATTTTGAGCCCAACTTGTTGCCAGCTACAGTAATGGGAACCAAATGCCTAGTCTTTAAGGTTTGAGCCCACCTTGTTGATAGCTCATTTCTCAACAAGTGCAGCTTTGAAACTATAATAATCTTTCTTGATTTGCATCTTCTTTTTAATGACATCCAAACTAAACTTACTTCCACAAAGAATAATTCAATTGAACCTTTATAACTACTCTTTGTTAGTGCATGCAACCGCTTGTATTAGTGGTGATTACATGTAGTTCTCTCTCCGTCAATTCTAGATTTGCTTTGTTAACATGGATCTGCAATGGTGGTCTTTGTTATGAGTTAAAGTGAAGTTTATGTTGCATGCTCTACTTTTTCTATAAGCTAACTAAGGAGCGTTGTCAATTGACTCTTCACGCCTCTAAGGATCTACCTTTGTTTCTTCCATATTTTTAGTCATTACAGTTATTTTTTCATTCTAAATCTAAGTTTTGAATAATTGTTAATACAAGGTGATCAATTCATTTTTTCCATCAAATTTGTTCTGCTTTGTATTTCCAGCAAGCTCTATTTTACTTTTCTTTCTAGTAAGATCTATGCAGTTATAACTGCAAAATTCTACATCAGTTTTATAGACAATTGGCCCCTGTATTTTCAACTAACAATTATTTCTTGCATGATTGAGTAGTGTCATTAGGGTCACTCGTACAGATTCTTGTGTCATCTACATCCTTGACTGACATATGTTTTGTTTTTGTTTGTCATTTGTTCATTGTTTGGGGGCACCTATGTAGTTTATTAGCTTTTGTATTTTCGATTGACAGATGTTGTCTTTTTTGTCATTTTGTCATTGTTCGAGTAGTGTCGTTGGGGGAACTCATGCAGATTGATCCTAATCATCATTTCGGTTTCAGAGAAGGTTCTTCATTTAACACTATGACAGTTATTAGTTGACAATTGTCTACACTTTTTCGTGTGTCTCAAAAAAATGTTATTCTACACTTCTATAGTTGCATCTCTTGTTAATTTTGAGGGGGGGTTTTGTTCCCACTGGGCTTTCCCTCTTTCCTCTTTTTTGTCTCCTTAATTAGACTTAAGGGGGGATGTTAGCGCATGCAACCGCTTGTATTAGCAGTGATTACATGTAGTTCTCTCTCCGTCAATTCTTGATTTGTTCCATTAATCGTGGATTTGCAATGGTGGTCTTTGTTATGAGTTACGATGAAGTTTATGTTGCATGCTCTACTTTTTGTATAAGCTAACTAAAGAGCACTGCAAGTTAACTCTTCATGCCTTTACGGGCGATGATGTGGAGGTTTTATTTTCCAGGTTTTTTCCTCCACAAGTCCTTGTTGAACCTGTGTTAAAAAAAAACAATATATAAATAATAAAAATATTTTAATGGCTATGGCCACTTTTACCAAAAAAAAACTCTTCATACCTCTTCAAATCTACCTTCATTTCTTCCCTAATTTTAGTCATTACAATTATTTATTTAATGTAAATCTAAATTTTGAATAATTGTTAATACAATATGATAATTTATTTTTACTATCAAAACTGTTCTATTTTGTATTTCCTACAAGCTCTGTTTTACGCTTCCTTCTAATAAGATCTATACAACTATAGCTGCAAAAATCTACACTTTCTCATCGAAAATTGTTTCAAATTTGACATCTCAAATAATGTGGAACTAACCATGGTCATAGTATTCAGATTCAATAAAATAATTGTCACTACATTTCAGTCTTGTTATCAGAACATTTTTTCCTGTTGGGAATGATGAGAATGGCCACTTGGACTCATGCTGTCAGCCACCCAATCTACGCATTTGGTCACTTATTGTCTTTAAACCATTTATTTATTTCCTGCAACTTAAAAAAACATACATTCCAACAATATTTTGTTTTAAGATATATAAATTTAATAGATTGCTTTCATATGTTAAAATTTCGAATCTTTACGTTTGAATCATCCGTCTTATTGCAGTAATCATTTCAAATAGGAATCTTAATGTTTTATAAATCCCCACATCAGCTATTGTCATAAAGCATATGAATGAGTTGTAAATTAGAGCATCTAAACATTCTGTCATAAATTGGACTGCTTTGCTAATTAAGTCTCGTTATAAAAATTAGCTGCAAAGTTAGACAAATTCAACAAGAGATTCCCGACAAGATAGCAGGTCATGAAGTTGTCCTCCACTTCATTTTTTATTTTATCTCTAGTTTCTGAAATTTTCAAGTGTTACTCAAAGTTCTATTATTTTTTATAACCTTCTCCTACATGATGTGCACCATGTGTTAAATGAAAACATTCTACCCACGTGTTTGGGTTGTTTCAACAAACCTTTTTTTTTTGTAAATGAGAATTAACATGATTTTTATTAAAGTTGTATGTCCATTTTAATGGAAACTTGTTCATCTTTTTTATTATATGATTAGGAAATTAGTTGGTATAAATTTATATATATTTTTTATTTAGAAGAGCTATTGAATGATTTTTATCATTATAGTTTATGATAACTTTTATAAAAATGATTTGTAGGTCCATGTGCATGTGAAATATTATAGTAGATATTGAATCTCTTTAGACATTAGGTTCAATACTTCGTGGAGGGTTCAAAATTGTAAATATTAGGTTAAATTACTCATGTACAAATCAATATTATTTATGCATGAATGAAAATTGTAGCATAAATTTGGTCAATCCATCTACAATAATATTTCTCGAGATTACAAAGAGCATAATTTTATCTTAGTCAATCCATCTCAAACCCACTTTTGTTTATCAAGTAACAATCATTTGATATATTGTAATCAATCCACCTTTCTCTAACATCATGGCACACTTCTATATATTTGTTATTGAATGTATATTTTGAGATGTATTCTATTAGGCCAAAGGGTGGCATTCACTTTGCAAATCCTATGTCTTAAGTATTTTTATTTAATTATTTAGATGAAATAATGCATGGCTTATAGATATGTTTGATTGGGTTCAATAGAATAATTATGTGTAGGTGGGATAGTATTTATTTATTAGTCATTGTTTGAGACACTTGGAATATTATCTAATAAGGCATTAAAAAGACCAAATTATGAGTTACAAAGCATGTTTTTTTTTTTAAATTTTAGTGGATAGGAGAAAAAATTGTATTCCTTCGTGGATTTCCTAGTATAACAAGACTATTGATGATAACCTTAGGGGCACTAGATTTTTGTCATGGTTTAGGATTGTGGATAGTATTTTAATGGTGTTTTTCCTTTGACTTTCTATATATTAGAGTTACAAGATATTGGTTTGTAAGGTTATTTTATAGGCACTCTTATGGTGTCAAAATACAATTATATTGCACCATCCTAAAAAGTTAGCACCCATAATTGGATACTTTATTAGGACCTATTAGACCCCATTTTGGTGATTTCGAGGTCCAAATGTTCGTTATGCTTGATCCTAGCAACTTGTCATTTTTTCATCTCACATCTTTTCACCCATCCCAACACCCTATCCAATTTTGTGCTCATTTTTTAGGGTATAGAACGTTTCAAATGTTCTGTCCCTGCATGTTTTGGCCCAAATTTTGCCCGAGGCCCTATGTTGGGGTTTTATCAGGGATTTTGATCCTGTGGTTGGCCTAGATTGTTTTGAATCCTGAAATGATGGATTGAGTATAGAAACATCATATCTCTCCTCATTTTTACATTCATTATTAAGTGCAAGCATTTTATGATCAAGTTCTCAAGTTTTCAAGCAATCAAGAGGAATTGAGCAATTGGATTCAAGATTTGAAGGCAAGCATCCAAGATCAAGTTTCTCCAAGTCTCCAATTCTTTAATACCATTCAAGTCAAAGGCAATCTTCTTCAATTGAAGCAATTTTCTCTCCCATGATGGCCAAGTAGAGAAATTCTCAATCAAGCAAGAAGATCATGTAATGCCCTACCAAGGAACCCTTGGAACATAGGGTTAAAATATGCACTAAACAAATTCTTTTGAAATAACTAAATAGCCTCAAGTACATAAGTGCAATAGAACCATGAAGCATAAATAAAGATGTAATCATAAGAAGCCAATCACAATTGTCATACAATCGTGCACAAGCAGAAGACTCAATCGTAATTCCAAGGGTCCCAACGCAATCACAATACAAGCATGGACAACTAAGTCACATTCAAGCCACCAAATGAGAGCTTAGACCATGTTCATGAACCTCACAAGCTTAAACCAAACCATCATCAATGGTCGACAATCAAGGAGACAAGATCATTCTTAGAGCATTCCAAAATAAGGTTCATTTTAATCCCAAATAAAAAAGTGAACCTAACATCATTATACAGAAACAAAAAACAAGATGTAAATACTTAATTGAAAACCATCCCAAAAATATAAGAAAACTAGATATGAAATCCATTTTTGCACAAACCCAATGGAACACCGAACTATCACAGATGCATTAATCCGGTAGAAAAAATGTACTAGAACAAGGTGCAAATGCGCTACTCTATTTTGCATATGTGCTAAAAGATCATACATATGTGCTAAAAGACTAGGCATATGTGCCAAAATAATTATCACATGTGCTAAAAAAATAACATGTGTGCTAGGCTTCCCTACAAAATACCAAAATAAACTAGAAACCTTCGTGAATGATGTTCTCTCAGTCTGATAACAAGGTAGGCTTTCCAACACCAATTTATAGCTATATTACAAGGCTTTCTCCACACCAAAGAGTATCAAATACCAACAATTGAGGTAGTAAACACTCGAGATCAACTACTGAAATCAATAACAACTATCTAACACAAGAAAGTACTCAAAGGGTAAAGAGGGAGAGAAATATCACATCATGCTTAGAACTCCATCAATGAAAGAAATCTGCTAGTTGTACATTGGTCCCTAGCAATGACGTGCAACGCCACCCTACCATGTCAAACCCTCAAGCCCACCCCATTGTGCTCATAGAGATAGTCATTTGGCCAAAAACACAAGGTAAACACACACCAAAGATGACTAACACACATGCCAATCAATGCATAAACTCATAGGACAGTACAATGAACCAATGCACACACAAATATGCAAGATGCAATACACACAGAGATCACTCAACATGAGGACCAATGTCTAAAGTATGATACAATGAAACACCATCATACAAAATTGCAAGGTATGACTCACTGCTACTGGACCTAGACATGAAAGTACCAGCCATAGGGAGTATTCGGGTGGTCCCACAATAGTGTGTCTCACTTTTTGGCCAACTTTGGCGCTGAGATCAGCATTCTGAGAAAAAACTTCACTTTCGAACACCTGTTGCCGCAAAAATATTAGGAATTTGAAGATGATGTAAACTAGAGTCTTTTAGCATTTTCTTTCTAGTTTCTAAATATTTTTAAAAAAAAAAAAAAATTCACTTAAATTCATTTTTCCTTCTCCTTCGAAAAGTGGTTTGTGTGAAAAAATAGTGTTTTTAAGGAGTGACTGTCACTTGGATTAGCATAACTTCTTTTAAAAAATATGATAATGATGTAATTCTTTCAAGGTTATATTTGTAACTTCAATATCTAAAGGATGCAATTGGTTTCATTCATTTTGGGTCTATATTTCATACTTTATTAAGTTCTAAAGTAACAGTAACTATAATTTAGACATAAGGTCACTTGGATCGCTCTAACTTGATCTGTATATATCAAATTTAATTTTTCTTTTTTTATAGAAAGATAACACAAATACTCTTTTCCTACATATTTTTCATAAAAAAAAATTTCTCATTTACTATTTTTCCCAAAGCGTCAAAGAGAGAGGTTGCTAAATGGCCAGACAACTTATGTTTAACTAAACTAAAAATAGAAAGTCACAATGAACTCAATATATGTTAAAATCATAGTCATTGTAAAGCTTGTTTTGAGTATCATCATCTGCTATTTGGGTTTCATAAGATTGTTTTATTTGGTCCTTGATTGAGACCTTCAAAGGGCACAAATTTGAGCAAATTTGTTGGCTTTGGAGAGGAAGGCCAAATTCAGGGGGTTCACTCGAACACCCCTTCTAGCGAAGGGGGTTAGAGCAAACCCCCCATGGAAAATTTGTGCAAATCGCTTATTTTTTGTTGATTCATAGGGTTTGCTCGAATTGGGTCTAGTTCGAGTGAACCCCCCATTTTATCTAGTTTGCGCGAAGGGGTTTTTTCCCTTCGCGTGAACGCCCACATTCACTCGAAGGGGTCAAAAATGAAAAAAATTCATCAGCGTGATTTTTCTTCGTGCCTAAAAGTGAGACACATCTTTGTGGGATCACCCCTTCCCACGTGCACAAAATAATTTTCTTACCTTTTCTTGTGATGGTTTATCCATGACTTGTGAACTTTATTTTATGTTTAATTTATTTTTGCAATATCTTAAATTTGTCTTACTTTATTGTTGAAATAAATAGTTCATGTTCTCTTATTTATAAACTTGGTGGCTAAGCTAGTTCTACTTTGATGTTTTTGAATGTTGGTCCTGTGTTGTAATGTGATTCCTTGCCAAGGATGTATGAGGCATACTTGGTGAGTGTATACGAGGAAGATGACACGAGGAACCCTTGAGGATGGGGGTACTTGAGGTTGTTATGCAACTAGTGTCCACTACCAACCTATGAGTGGTGACTATTCCTTGGAGGATATCCACCTTACACAAACAAGGAATAGTGCACATGGTCTTGTATGGAGAGCCCCTTTGTGTGTATGGCCCAATACACCATCAAGCCACTGAGTGAGGTATGAATTATGGATCTTATGGATTATGGACTTCAGATATATATGAGACTGGAATTGTACCCTGGAGTAAGAGCTTGTCTAGAGAGGCGGCCTCTCCTGAGCCTTGTTATGTGTTATCCCAGTGATGTGGTTTGGCATACTTGTGTAAGATGCATATCTAGTTATGGTCATTGTTGCACTTTAAAGATACAATGTATCATTCAGATTTATTAAATACTAGTATCGTTATGTTTTATGTGTTTTGATGGCTATGTGGATTATGAAATTTAAAAATAAATGAAAATCAAATTAAAGATAAATGAAAATATTTGAAGACTTAATATTTTCTTAAGGAAAATTAAATGATTCCATTTGTTTACCTTGAATACCAATAGATGTATATGTGATACAATTGAGTGTCATTGGGTGAATTGATGTGCTTATTATTCATGCATTAGTAGAAAATAATATACTATTCTATTAATATTATGCAAAATATAAATTTGAAATGGATGAGTAGAAATTACTAATATACCATTATGTTTGAAGCTAAAGATGTAAGATAATAAAAACTTTATGAAAGGGAGTTGAATTTAAGTACATTAGTGATTAACCTTTCCTTTTGTTTGATCTATATCATTGTTTATACTGAAATTCATAAAGTTTCCATTGTGTTTGAGATGTGTACATATTACGTCTTCCCATTTTCATGATAATTGTTCTATCATGTGCTTGAATCCTAGGAACATGTATATCTGGATGTTGATTGAAAAATGTTTCTCAACTAATGTATGATGTGTTTCTATTTTAGTCTTTGCGAATTCCAGGAGTAAGTCGAATCTTAGTGGGGCATGTAGTGCCTCTCCAACTAAAACTCAGTAAGGAGCGACGATGGCAAGTAAATCCTTCATATTTCTAATAGTTCATTGATTCACATCTATGTTGAACCAATGATAGTATACACATAAGTCCCTATGCTTGAAACTGTACTAATTAGAATGCATTTAGTCATTCCTATATTCTCTTATATACTTATTATAGTCGACAACTAGTGATATATTTGAAAGTCCATATTGAGATTGATTATACTAGATTTTGGAGAAATACAATATTTATGTTCTTAACACTTAAATAAGTTTTATGTAACTTTCTACACACATTTGTATATTCAAGTATAGATAATTATGTGTAGCCTTATTCACATCTATAAATCAATATGAAAAGGAATCGTTATATTTTTAAAAAAAAATCTTAATTAATATTCGTAATATTTTATTAGAAAATTTTTATTTATTTTTTATTTTAATTTATTAAAGAAAAATATGTAAGTCAATATTTTCAAAATAATATTATAATCTTTTTAGTAATTCATATTTATCTTTCTTATTAAAAAGAATAAAAAAATAATAATCTCTTATAAAAAAAAAGTAAACTTTAAATAAATAAAGCAAGAATTTTTGTAAATAAAAATAAAAGTAAGAAAAACTAACTCTTCAAAGTAACTTTTAAAATTCTAAATCTCTTCCCCATATCTTCTACGTAAAGGGAGTAAATATAAAAAGAAAAGAATAAGCTAAGTGGCTTCCTGTTTTATTTATTTATTTAGAATGTTTGTTTTACCTTCCTACGTGGAGGATAAAAATAAATAAATAAATGGTTATACTTCCCCACATAAGGGATAGTTTTTTTTAAAGGAACTTGCATGTTTTTAGAGAAAAGTGGGATAAAAGGAATGCAACGGCAAAGATTTTGAAAAAAAAAATTGGGGAATCTTGCATGTGGGATTGGAAGCTTGGAATGAAGTCTTCATGTCTGTTTGGTAGCTGGAATATGCTTGGAATTGGCATTATCTAATTCCTAGTTTTGTTTCTTTCATGTTTGTTCCATCCAAAAAAATTTGAATTGGAATTTTGAAATTCCAATTTTGTCTCAAAATTGGCATATGCATCTTTCATCGAAATTGGTGGAATTGGAATTTCGAATTCCAATTCCAATTCCAATTTTTATAAAGCCAAATTTAATATATCGTCAGATCCGTGACTTCTCCAAACCTTCATTATGAAACACATTGGTATATTATATTGTTATACACACACACACGTGTGTGTGTGTGTGTGTGTGCATATACACACAAGTGTGTGTACATGTGTGTATATGCACACACATGTGTGTGCATGTGTGTATATATACACACATGCACACAACATGTGTATATACACACATGCACACATGTGTATATATACACACATGTGTGTGCATGTGTGTGTATATATACACATGTGTGCATGTGTGTATATACACGCATATATACACATGTGTGTATATGTATATACACACACATGTGTGTATATATACACGTGTATATATATACACATGTGTATATATATACATGTGTGTATATATATTCAAATAAATTAAGAAATTAAAAATTAAAAATCCTTATGCATCTTCTCAATCATCTTCCAAGTGAACCAAACGGGTCCAACCCAGATTCCAAAAATAATTTTCAGGATAAGTATCTTCTAGAATTGCAGCATCTTTCAAAATTGACTATATCTAGCATTTGGTATTCAATTGTGAAATTCAACCTTTATTTCCTCTTGCATGCCTAGATTGTCTCATTGTTGAAGTATGTGATTAAATCTGTGTTTTGATTTCTTTTATGGATCTAGTATTTTGATATGCGTTCTCTGCCTATGTCAATAATTATTGACATATGATTTCCTTGTTCCATTTCATTTCTGATATTTCCCTATTTCAAATTACTTATGTTATTTCAAATTTCTTATGTTATTTCAAATTTCTTAAGACTATGTTTTATATTGTTTGGCATTTTTTTATTTTTCTTGAAAGTATGGATTGTTGTTTAAAATGTGGTACTATGTACAGTCCTTTGTGTGTTTGGAAGATATGGTTTCTATTTTATTAGCTTCTTGCAAACATAATGATTTGATGACCCAATAGGGTTCCTACAAATGTACTACATGGTATAACTGTGTGTGTAAGATTACACCTTCATGAAATTAAGATTAAGAACAACAATTCTATGGAAAGACAACAATTTAATCTAAGAATTGAAGCTAAAAATCCATATCATCTCATGGTTCTCTATCTAAGCTTTGTTAAGAGAGCTCTCATGCTTAATCTCTCTCAAGGACAATCCTAGAACGAGAAATGAATGATAAACAAAATGCTCAAGTCTAGCTTAAGATGCTCAAAATGCTCCAAGATATGTTAGAAAACAACAAATGCTCCTAAACATGATATACTAAATGTTATGCAAATGCTGAAATAATCTCAAAAGCTCTCAAATGCTCTCCATATGCCTATAATAAGGATGCTTTTTCTTTTAAAATTCTTGGATCCCAAACACAAAGGAAATGGCTTGTATTTATAGCATTTTCCCAAGGGTAGGGGGTAGAGTGAGTTGATCATGATCAAAGTTTGGTTAAGTTAAAAGCTTTGAGGTGTTCTCAAATGGAGGG
>MU223607.1:1308380-1319929 GCA_018584345.1 Thuja plicata
CATCTCCATCTCCATCACCCCCCATCCACCATCTCCACCTCCATCCCTCCCTCCTCGTCCACCTCCTCTCCATCCAGAACGGCCTCCCCTGCCATGTCGTACCCGTCGAGCCCTCCACATAATAGTCCTAGGAATAGGACGTGACACATCAGTCAAAGCTATGGGACGATGCTGCAACCAGTGAGCATCATACTGTGGAGTGGTACCTACAAAAGATAATTTGACTATCAGTACCAGGGTAGATATACATAAATCTCACAAATAGGATATGAGAATAATTTACAAAGCAGAAAGGAAGTACACAAGCATAATACAAAAACATACCTGGATCAATAGTGGCAGAATGCCAAGTCCAGGAAATAGGGAGAAAACCTAAGAACTCAGTGTGTGTAGCATCTAGTGACACTACGACACCCCAAACGCATGCATCTCTGGACCTCTGAGAAAAGTAAGCATACGAATCTGAAACATCCTACTGCTCGCCAAACTGCCATAACACCTTGTCGATGTTATGAAAATCTATCATATGAACATGGTCACTCACACGACCAATCAAATATCTCTGCTGTCGACAAAATGGGAGATGGATGTCCTCCCCATCCCAAACAGGACAATCTCTATAAGGTCGCCAAATAAAATATGGAATCATGTCAAGCTGTTGGCGCCAATAAGAAAGGTGACCCATATGGGTATGAACAATAGCACCATCGTACATATACACATACGGCCTATCGGCCGGGAGAGCACGGGAACCCATAGGATGGCAGACAGTAATGTGCTCCCATGCCCAAATCTGTAACAAAGTGGCACCGCATCCGAGTGACTTACCATCAAGGTAAGCCACGTACATCATATGGAAGTGCATGTGTGCCAGCATGCATGAGCCCCAAGAAAAAACAATATGGTCTCGGACCATACTCTGAAGGACACTACCAAATCCAACAGAAAACCCTCGATGTCACCGATTGGGGCAAAGAATGCCACAAATCAAACTACCCAATAAAGTGGATATTTCATCCAAGCCCAATCCAAATCTAGACCAGGGAATGTCATAACCATCGTCCAGATCGAGTTGATCCCGGGTCAGACCAGTGAGCTTAGACAATGCAGAGACACCAGTACGAGTGGAGTACTCTACCAACTCGCCCTGGATAGGGAGTTGGAGGATGTGATACACATCCTCCAAAGTCACAGTGCACTCCGCAGTGGGCAACCAGAAAGTACAAGTCTCAAAATGCCATCGCTCTACCAGAGCGGAGATCAGACCCCTGTTGGTCGTGATCTCAAGCATGTAACAAATCTAGTAGAGCCCCAGGTCACGAAGTACTGACCTCTCATCCTCTGTAAGCTGAAATCTATAAATGAGTCCCACTGGCCTGGACTCTAGACATCGCAAAATGTGCCCAACAAACTGCAAAGAGTACAAAAGATAGAAAATTATCAGTTTCAGATGTTGAGGAACATAATAGAAGCAAAAACAAGCAGGTAACTGACAACGACATCAGGCAGACAGTGTTAAAAACTAAAGTGTGGCATTAAAAATAGACAAGTGTGGTACTTTTATGCAACTGTGGCATCTAACATGCAAGTGTGGCATTCAAATGGCAATTGTGACATTTCACATATGCAACTGCGGCACTTTTATCAAGTGCGGCTCAGAACTAGCAATTGCGGTATCCAAACCGCAATTGCGGCAAAACCGTAGGCGACTACGGCACATGTTAAAATTTTTCAAAAAGGAACATATTTTAAAAGCTAAATTATAGGTAATTAATGACACGTAACACGAGATAACTCACTGGGCATCCAGAGCTAGCAGGCCGACGGTACGAACAGACTCGATCGGAAAGGTGAATAACATCAAGAAGACCCGCCATCGCTCGAAGAAGGAAGAATATAAAGAAAAAAACAATCAAGAAACTTTTTTTTTTTTCTTTTTTAAGCAAAAGTGGGGTCTCCACTAATATTTATATTAATAATAAAAATAGTTCAAGAGCTCAATCGGGAAAGAGCCAGTAAGAAAACCCGATGTCATTACTCAATACAGTGATAAGCAGAAGCTAGAAGTCTGATTATTACATAATTAGTTGACCGCAAAAAGCGTCAAAATTGAAACCACAGTATTTTCTCAACAGCTTATATCAAGTTAACATTTACAATGTGGGTGAATCAGAATTAACCCCTCTCAATAAATTTGACACACGCATCCAATAAGAAACTCCTATCGGATCAATGTTTATATATTTGCAAGTTTGAAAAATTAGACTTTATGCCTCCAAAAAGGTGACCAAAATGTTGATGAAGAAGAGACCACCAAAACCGATAAACATATGCATTTTACCCATTGATCATGTAGAAGAAACCCTAAATGTCGAGGAGCCATCCACAGTCAGGAATTCCAAAAGAAAAATGCTTTGTTACCCTAAATGCCATTAGAAACAAAATTTATGCAAAATTTGATACAAAAAATTATGCTGAAACTTTCGTTATTCCTCCATAGGGTCAAAATCTTTAGGGGAGAAATCTGAGTGAGTACAAGGTGACCATCCCCCACCGTCTTCATTGTGTGCCTGCAGACCATCCCATCCCGAGACTTGATTGATTTTTTTGGGATCAACCCAACCATCCCTATTGTGAGAGTGGATAGCAGTTCCTTCCAACATATGTGTACTCTCCGGCCATACTTCCTGCGGGTGATCAACCGAGATTTGGGGCCATCGAACTTCACAACCCTGATGTTGAGAAGATACTATTGTGTGAGCAATTGGATATTCCACACTGTTAGACCTATCGAGCAGCAAAGTCAAGGCATCCACTATTTTACAAATTGGCTCTTCTGAGTCCAAACCCAATGTGCGGCCCACTGTTTCCAGATCAACAGAAGTTTGGAGGTTGCTCTGTTCTTCCAACACCCTTTTGATTTTATCATATGTGACCATGGCAGTGTGGTTTGATAACAGTGAATGCCTTGTAAAAATACCACCTATCAAAGCATAATCGTTCCATATGTCATACTTTTGCATGGCTCTCTGTAATTTATGTTCATCCCAAAATTTTGGCACCACAAACTTTCGAGCAATTTCTTCCAGTAAATGAGCAGATTGCAATAAGTCCATGGCATTCGAGAAGAAGATTGAAACTAATTGTGAAGGATAAATAAGATGTTTGGTTTGCGATTCTATATTTTCGTGGCCAATGATAGATTTAATTGCTTCCCTGATGTTTGTAGAATGAACTATAAACATACCTTCAAGTATTTCCTCTGATATGCGGTTTGGAAGGGCTTGTTCTAAATCCAAAGAAGAAATTAGAATTCTATAGTTCTTAGGCATTAATTTTGCATGTAAACTCCCACATTGATCACATACACCATACTCCAAACTATGCAATGCCATGGCCCCTCAGTCTTCGCAGTGTTCTAGAACAAGAAAGGTAAGTTACTGTTGTATATATAAACAAAGGGATGGCTGTAATTATTGAATGTTCATGTTACTAATTTGCCCGAAGTATGAGTTAGGCACGCGAATTTCAATCATGTGGGAAGTTTGGGAATCTCCCAACTTGCTTTTTACTCATACGAATTTATGATCTCGGGGATGTCTGCTAATATCTTCGGTACCTTGACATGATTATTTCACAATATGTTTGTGTGCTCTTAACGCCTAACCTCAAATTTGGAGACGGCATATTAATCATTTGGAAATGATAGATTAAACACTACCATCGTATGATGTGCAATCCCCCAAATACGTGTGGACTAATAGGGATAATCAAATCAATACACCACGCGTCCCTTCAATCAGTTTGGGATTATATACTGCAATCTCCTCACGGAGTAATCATAAATATGAAGTACTTTACAACACCAGTTGTAATTATAATGCATACCATTTGATCTGAATACTTTCGTATCCCACATGTGGATTACTGCATAATTTTGATTGAATATAATCGTGTCTTCATAATTTCACAGGTATATTTCTATACTTGAGTTCTGAACCCAAATTTATACCCCTCGACCTTATTTCTTAAAGTACCAAGCAATTTGAGTTTAGTAGATATGTTTTCAAATAAATTATTTATCTATGTTTACCATCTTCATTACCTTAGGCCATTTCTCTGTAATGCTATCAACACTTGTATCTGATATTTGATCTCCATCGCATCCCATGTTTGAAAGAAGGTCAGCTACTCTGTTACCTTCCCTCATTGTGTGTGAAATTGTTAGATTAGGAAAACTGTCTAAGAGGCGCCAAATTTGTGTCAAAATATATTTCAATTTCCAATTTGATGATTCCCTTTTGACACATGCATTAATAATCACCTGTGAATCTCCTTCCACATGTAAGTTCTTAATTCCACACTGCTTTGCCAATGTGAGTCCTGTTAGCATTGTAAGAGCTTCTGCCAAATTGTTTGTACCATTTGGTAATTTAGAGGCAAAACATGCTATAATATTTCCCTTGAAATCTCTGATACATGCCCCTACTCCTGACTTTCCAGGATTACCTTGAGAGGCACCGTCGAAGTTTAATTTTTTGTAATGAGACAATGGGGGTTGCCAATGGATAATTGATCTGTCTATCTGACCAGATGTCTTCTTAAGATTTGTCCACCACGTGGGGATACTAATTCTATCCCAATTTCTTAGAATTGAATTATCCCATGCTATCAGTACAGGGTTATACCCACATCTATAAATGCTTGCATTCACAACCTTGGATATTCACTTTTCAATTGTATCCAGAACTGTTTCCAAGCTTGATGTTTCATTTCTGAATATCCTTTTATTACGCTCCCACCATAATGCCCAGATTATAAGAGAGGGGGCGCATGTCCAAATATTAGCAAGGAGAGAATTCTGATGTAGTTCTGGCCAAGATTCAAAGAGATCCCATAATTTATTGGGTAATGGTGTTTGATACCCAAGTTTGTTGAGGACATATGTCCAGCACTTTTTTGCAAAAGTGCATTGTACTAGTAAATGATCACCAGTCTCAATTTTTTCTTCGCATAGGTGGCACTGAAAAGCTTGAGTAATGTGGAATTTTTCTAATCTATCACTTGTAAGAATTTTTTTGTTCAATACAAGTCATGCAAAGCATCCTGCTTTTGGCAAGGTGGCTTGGTTCCAGCAAAAGTGGTAACATCTCGATGGCATGTTTTGTAATTCCTCCTGTTGCAAAATTCTATACCCCTCTCTAATGGAATATTTGCCATCCTTAGCAGGAGCCCATATTAGTTTTTCTTCCTTCTTAGAGAAATATACTTGCCTTTCTGTGAGAATTGACCGAAGTAGTTCAGTATTATGTCTTGAAAGATGAAGACCATTTGGGTCTTTCCATTGCACCTTGCCTGAGAATAAGTTGACAGCTAGTATAAAATCAATGATATATTTTCCCCATTCATTTTATGTTGCAATGATTATTTCTTGTGGAAGAGTTGGTGTTAGGAGAATGGGGAGTCCATTCCAAGAATCTCTCCAAAATTTAACACTTGCACCATTGTTAACTTCCCAGGTGACATAGTTAAGGATAGTTTGTCTTGAAGACATCATAAAGTTCCAGATCACTGAGCCTTTGGGTGGGTCTGCTATGGTAAGGATTCGGGTTGGAGTTTCGTTATCCAAATATTTACATTGCATAATCTGACACCATTTATTGTATGGCTTTGTGAGCATCTGCCAGACTAGCTTACCTCCAAATGCCTTGTTGCGGAGTGTTAGATCATGTATCCCTGCCCCTCCAACTTTTGGACCTTTTGCCATATCTTTGAGTGAGATTAGGGGAATTTTTTTCTCCCCATTCATATTTTCTGTCCAAAGGAAACTTTTGATCAATTTTTGAATTTGTTGTATAACTGATGACAGAGCTTTTAACACAGCTAAGTAGTAATTTGGAATTACAGAGAGTACTGATTTCACAAGTAGTATTCGACCTGATAAAGAGAGCCACCTAGCTTTCCATGCCAAAGTTTTGGTCTTAATTCTTTCAATAACTGAAGACCAATAGGAAGATTTATTTGAACCAACAAAGAGAGGAATTCCAAGATAGGTTGAAGGCAAGATATCAACAGCAAAATCTAGAACTTGAACAATTTTGGTAGAGATGAGTTGACTAGTGTTGAAAAGATAAATTTGCGACTTATGTGCATTAATCTGCTATCCAGATACAGCTGAATAAAGATCCAGTACATAATTTATTCTTTTCACCTCTCTTACTTCTGATTTTCCAAAGAGCAATGTGTCATCTGCAAACAGGGAATGGGTGATTGAAATATTGGTACCCCCAATTTTTACTCCACTCCACAGGCCCAGTGAATGTTGGTTCTTGATTGTTCTACTTAGTGCCTCTGCCATTAGTATGAAAAGAAAAGGAGATATTGGATCTCCCTATCTGATTCCCTGGTTGGAAGAAAAGAAACTAGCCGGACTCCCATTTATGATTACTGAAAAGAAGGCCCCTGATATGCATGCCCGTATCCATTTACACCACTGCTGTGAGAAGCCAAATTTGAGGAGGACTAGAAAAAGGAACTCCCAATTTACTTTGTCATAAGATTTCATCATATCCAACTTAACAAGAAAATTTGATGTATGAGCCTCCTGAATAGAATGTAGAGCCTCATGAGCTACTAATGCTCCTTCCATGGTTTCTTGACCTGGAAAAAAACCTCCCTGTTCTTGGGAGATAAGTGAAGGAATAAGATACTGAATCCTCATATATATTGCTTTAGTGATGATTTTATAAACTGTGTTGCAGAGCAAAATTGGTCTGAAATCTGCAAAGGTTTTTGGATCTTTAACCTTCGGTATGATGGCAATATTGGTAGTATTGAAATACTTTAATATTGACTTACTTTTCCTTGACTCTTCCACTGCTGCCAGCAGCTCCCCCCAACCACATCCCAGTAAGATTGGAAAAAGAGTGGAGTATAACCATCCGGCCCTGGGGCTTTATCTAATGGTAATGAAAACACTACATGTTTGATTTCATTAATAGTGAAAGGCGCCATGAGATTGAGGTTATCTTGTTGTGTAACTTGACTTGGGATAGCAGCTAGGATTTCATCAACTTGGACTTGAGATGGATGGATAGCTTGTGCTGGAGCAAGTAGATTTTTGAAGAAGTTTACTCCTTCTTGTTGGATTTCCTGCGCATTTGTTAATGTCTTACCCGAAGACATTTCAGTTATAGAAAAAATTGTACTATTTGCCTTTTTTTGTTTAGCCGAGGCATGGAAAAACTTAGTGTTTTTGTCTCCTTCTCTGAGCCACAATTCCTGGGATTTCTGTCTCTAGTATTCTTCCTCCCTAGAACACAATTCTTCCCACTCCTGATGAAGAATTTTCTATTTTTTGTAGGAGCAGTTGTCCATTCCATGCTGAATGGTATGCTCATGTAATTGTGACAATTGTTCTTTGACCAAATCTTTTTGCTGAAATATATTTTTAAACACTACTTCATTCCACCTTTTAATGCAGCTTTTAACATATTTCAATTTCATTGCCAACTGGTGCATTTTAGTTCCCACCACATGTGGTGAACTAACCCACCATTGTTTTAAAAGGGGCAAAAAGTGTGGATGTCTTAACCACATTCTTTCAAATTTGAATGACGGCTTATGAGAAAATGGGACTCTTGCATTGTCTAAGCTCAGTAGTATGGGAAAATGATCAGATCCTGGAAGTGGAAGGATGTCTGACTGGAATTGGACATTTATGAGCTTCCATTCTTGCGATACTAAAAATCTGTCTAACCGGCTAGCTATTTGGGCAAAATTTGCTCGCTTATTTGTCCAGGTGAATGTACCAGTAGATGGCACTACATCCATCAAACTATTATCTAATAGTAGAGATGTGAAGTCCTGAATGGTTCTTTGAGGTGGACATATACCCCTTGTTTTTTCTGACATATCCAATATAGCGTTGAAGTCACCTCCTAGAATAACCTTCTGGTCTGTAAGATTCTGAATATGATATGTTAAACAGTCCCATAATTTTTTTTTATCTTGAGTGGATGAGGGACCATAGACATTAAATAGATTAAATGATAAATCAAAGCTTGTAACTTCTACCAACTGCCAGAAGTGGTCCTGCCCAATTTTTTTAACTTTGGTGGTCTTTGAATTCCATAAGATAGCTAATCCACCCGAAGCTCCTACCCCTTGTTGATGAATAGAGGACCATGATGACCATTTCCCTATAGTTTTATCAAATTTTTCTGTGGACAACTTTGTTTCTTGCAGTAAAACAATGTGAGCATGTGTAGAATCAATCTGTTGTTTAATTCTACATCTTTTGTCAGAGGCATTAATGCCTCTGACATTCCAAGATGCTATCCTCATTGTGTACAAGGAGAACCTCTAGTTCTCCTTGTCATTCTCTTGGTGGACACAAAATTATCATCTAATGTGGATTGGATGCCAGCTGCTATTTCTTCCTTGGTTTTTGAGATTTTTGGTCTTCTCCCTCTTGATTTTGGTGTCTTAACAGCCTGAACAAATTTAGCTGAGGATTGTTCTATTGATAAGACACAATGCGTAATGGGGCTAGAAAGATTATCAGAAATCAAAGCATAAGAATACTCTGCCTCATCAAGAGAGGGGACTACCACCAAGCCTTGTTCAGAGATAGATGCATCAGGGAGAAGGCATGCATCATCCAATGTAGGAATATCTGGAGGACAATGATTGCTGAGAAGTTCAGAAAATGGATGGAGCTCGTCATGTTCTAGAAATGTATTTTCATAATGCTCCTGGTCCCTTTGTGTATCTAGAATATTGATATATGTCAGGTAATCTTGATGCCATTGGTTACTAGTAATCGAATTATCGTCTGTTACATATAGTGGTAATCCCATTTAACCTAATTTATCAGAGGATTCCTCTTTACTTTCAACTGTTCCTAACCTATTACCTTCTTCCACCTTACCAGACAACTCAGTATCCTTTTCAATTATCATATCATGTAACACGACTTTTTCTATATCCTCTGCTTGTTCCCCCAACTGTATTCCATTGTGTAGAGATAATGTGAGCGGGGAATCACAAAATGTTAGATACTGAACCACATTATGGGCGTGTGCAGAGGACAAAAGCGAGGGAGTATTAGATTTCAGTATCCCCCTGATTCTGTTATTGTACTGATGCACCCACATTAGATGGGTGAAAGAATCAAACATATACCGGATCATTTCTGAGATTCTTACATGCATGCTCTGATCCATACCGACAGTTGGTGGAGCTGAGCCTATGTTGATTTCATGATTAGCAGACTTAGAATTATGATCCTTGTATACTGTTGTGTTGATATGTTGGGTAATAAAGCAATGGATCAGAACTATGATCTACGCAAACATTGATGTTACATGTTTGACCCAATTGACAATCAGAGTTTAAATGACCAAGTTTGTGCTGATATGAGTGGACAGTGGCTGGGACATTAATTATTATGTTCTAAACCCAAACTCCCCATTTGGAAGTTAATGCAATCTTCTATTTAAAAAAATTTTGGGTATCCATCAGTATACAAATTCTAATATCCCGATGAGGGTCCTCTAAGGGGATAAAATCATGGCAAATAAAGATTCCCACAGTATTCGCAATGTGTTCTAATATTTCTGGCTCTCTATACTCTAATGGCAGAAGGGGTAAAGAGATCCAATATGGGAAAAAACGGGCGAGATTGGGCTCTAGTTTGAAGTTGGGGACCCATGGCATTGTAAAGAGACCCAAACCCATGCAGAACCAATGTTTAAATTTGTTCACCCGGTCTCTATCACTTTTTGTATGGAAAAGAGCAACAAAAAATTGATTTACTGAATCTAAACAGAAAATTTCTTTAATTCCAGGAAACGATCTCATAGCCCAATTTTTGATAAATAGAAATGGCAATGTATTGGTGGATAATTTACCTATAAGAGCCAGTTGTCATAATGTACCAATGTGGGTCTGGAGCAGCTCTTCCGGAAGAGTGATCGAAGCCATTAGTGGATCTGTAACAGTATCTCGATTCTTCTTTTGCCAGATCTGCTTTGATTTGTTTCGAATGAAGGGGGCTTGAGTAAATCGATCCAGTTGAATTGATGTAGATTTTCCATTTGCATTCAATTCCTGATTGTTCCTGACAGAAACTTTCTGCGCTCTCAACGGAGAACCTGGAGGAGTGCCTTCACAAATATCAAAAATGGGCTGCTTATCTTTCAAAAGTGCGCGGGCCTTATGTGGAAGCCTTGGCTTGCGATGAACAGAGGGTTTGTGAATTTAAAAATTTTCCCGCTCAAATCTGATTTTCTGTAATTGTTGATTTTTTGCATTAAGGTTTTGAAGTTGGGTAGCCTTAGATGATGTCTCTCCAGTTTCGTACATGTGAAAGCCTTCATAATGTTTCTTGTTGGAAAACTAAAAACGAGGGTTTAGGAAAAAAGGTTTTGCTGGTTGTACTATGGCTTTCCCCTGAAATATGGATCTAGCATTGTTACCTAGTACGTTTTTTTCAGCAAACGTGGCCTTTGTGAAACCCGCGGTCTGTGAAGGTGCAATAGGCTGCGATTTCCTGGTAGACTGAACTATCGGTGTGGTACGGAAAATATCCCTGAAAGCGGTATGTTGATCAATCTTATTCCCTGCTGATGAGTTGTTCTGAAGTCCTTGTTGATGGTGTTGATGATGATGATGCTGTAGGTACTGCCAGCTCTGCCCTTCTGCTGCCCCTGCACCACCGCAACCTGCATTCTTCTTCTCCATCATGACCTTGCCAATCCACAAGTTTCATTTTTTCTTTGCACAATTTAGGATAAGAGCTCAAAAATCACAAAGTGACAAATGAAGGGCTCTCCTAGCTACTTATAAGGGTTCAAAAAACCCTAATTCTTCCCAGGAGCTCTGAAATTTCTTCCCGGTCCCCGGAAACTTCAAAGGTCAATTGCAGGGGCATTTTTAACTATTTTTCAGATCCGTCAGCTACCCAGTTCTACAATTTGCGGTTTCAACAAATTAACGCTCGTCTCGCGACTTTTCACTCAAATTTATTGAGGGGGCATAAATATACCTACTCAATGCCAGGGCAAGCTAGGGCAAGTCATAGAATCTTTGACACACTGCGACAAGTCACATCGCATCAAAGAGGGGCAAATGTAGACACCCTAAAACGGACAGGCTTGCGACTTTACATTAAAAACACTAATTTTCATCTATTAATTAATGGTTTCTTAATCATTAATTAATCATATATTTTCTTCTAAATTCATTTCCCAAATCATCAAATCCAATCCTCAAAATTAATTAAATAATTAAATTTATTTAATTAAATAGTTTTAATTGATTAATTATCATTAAATTAATTAATTAAACTCAATTTCCTATAGTTTAAATCCAAATATTTAAACTTACTAATTAAATTCTTCCAATTGAATTAATTTCCAATAAATTAATTTAATTTCATCAAATAAAGCAATTCTTAAATCAAAAAGAATTCAATTATCTCACATGTTGAAAATAATTATTAAATAAATGAATTAAATATTCATTTATCTTCAAAGAGATAACTC
>MU223607.1:1335979-1385904 GCA_018584345.1 Thuja plicata
CTTCAAGTGTACCTCCAACTCCTCGTATAGCATTGACTACTTCTTTGATTCTTGTGTTGTACTGTGTGATGTTTTCTCCTTCTTTCATTCTGAGATCATCAAACTTTCCTCTAAGGCTTTCTGCCTTAGCTCTCAGAAAATTTGTATCACCTCCACGTACAAGCTTCAGTTTGTCCCACACCTTCTTTGCAATTTTGTAATCTTTGACATCTTCAAATTCAGCATCAGAGACTGAGGAAGAAAGCTCTATGACCATGCAGTTGTGCTCATGCTTCTCTCTCAATTGATCTACTGTCAATACTCCTGTGGGAAACACATATTCAGTATCTAGGAATTGAGTAACATCATCACCAATACCTGATAAGTGGAGCCTTATCCTGCTTTTCCTTGAAGCAAAGTTGTCTTTGTTCAACTTGGGCACATCTCATTTGTTCATCTTGTGATCTTTGACTTAGGTCTTGAAACCTTCCTTTCTAAGCACACAAGCTCTGATACCAATTGTTAGTAATAACTGAGAGGTGGGGTGAATCAGTGGCCTCAAATATTTATCCTTCAAACTTAACCATCAATATATAAACCTCACAGTATTATGTCCCTACAAGATGCATGCCATGAAATACTATTAATGATTAACTGTCTATCGGTTTGCACTGTCAATCCTTATTCTTTCTTTATTACCAATAAGCAGTATAACTATTTACCTAAACTCAATAAATAAGCAGAGTATAATGATCAATCCAGAGTTAGCTATGTAAGATGCAAAATACTAAAGAAATGAATCATACACACATAACACATGAATTTTTAACATGGAAACCCTATTAAGGAAAAAACCACTCGGACCGGTACCCCAAATTTTCACTCTTCTGAAGTGAGCCTTGTTAGGAGCCAACCCTGTTAAAGGTTACAAACACATTGTTAAGTATGACCTTGTTAGAGGATTTTAAACATAGAGGTTTTCACTTAGTATCGGGCATCTATTGCTACCATCCTTAAATCAGCCTCCTTAGACTGTCAATAGGTATCAGGCAAGTCCAATGCTACTTTCATGAATAACCCTTTTTGGCACTCCTTGAGATGTACCTCAATATATAGAAGACTGTTAAGTCCTTCTCGATTAAGAGACTTGATGCCTCAATGGTTAAACTAAAACACTATGACCTGTTCATATTGGAACTTTCAATTGTAGATTTTCAGATCTATTTAAGTACATTACCTCTCTTACCAATGTATCAATTAATCCTTGTGCTCCATACTTTCTGCTCTGTGATGTTGTGCTCATTGTTTGTCGGTGTCTGCATAATTCCTTAGCTCTTCCTTTAGCTTGTTTGATCAGGACTGCATGAATTTGTTATTCATCAATTTCTCTTCAGCATCCTATTTTTATTCAGTCCCCTTAATCCCATTCGTAAATGAATTAATCTTGTCTCTTATATAGACATAATATTCATTGTTTCTTGATTCTTGATTCTTGGCGTGAAAAATAATCTAGCCAATTACATTTAAAGCATAAATCCTTATTTGTCTCATAGATATCTTCTTGCCAACTGTACAAATCATCTTTAAATCAATCACTTATCTCTGGTCGAATAAAACAAAGTAGACAACTAGTTAAGTCTATTTTTAGCTCTGCCAGCTAGATATTTTGTCATTTTCTAAACTCTTTGTTCTGTCGGTCATCATTGCAGTTAGTTGTCGGTGAAAACTAACAGTTCCATCGGTGATACTCCAGTTAGCTTCATGATCTTTGTATGTCGGGCATCATTGGAATTTTACACGTCAGGCAACACTATCTTTAGCTCGTCGGGAAACCTTCTGACTTTTCTTGTCGAGCATACTGTGGTTTTGCTTCGTCGGGCAACACTATACTTCTAATCATCAGGTATCACTGTGAATGTTCTTCTTTTCTTTGTCTGTCGATGTGCACTCTATTGGTGTTGTTTGTCACTTAGTGAATACTTGACTTTTATGCATTGCTAAAAGCATAACCTTTGTTCCTTTGGTTCTATGAAGTCTTTGGCATTATGTACATGACCGTATAGATGATATCAAGTTGACATCAATGACAATATAATACATTAACTGATCTAATGCCTTGCATTATCTTCAACTTAACATTGTCAAACATTCAATCAGTTATATGTCATTAGAATTATGGTGAGCAGCATGATAGCATGGTTGAAGAGGAAGCCAAGATGATTGGTGAGTTGTTGGTTTGCCAAGGATAATTGCATGATGAGGAGGAAGACCAAATAGAGGTGGTAGTAGGGGTGAAAAAGCCTACTTATGGGGTCATGAGTGTGCCCAAAGAGATAGTCATGGATGTTGAAGAGACTATGGAATTCCTAGAGGAGAGGCAAGGTATGCAATATGCATTGGTCTCTATGAGGAGGGACTCAAGATTTGAAGACAAGGAAGAGTTAAAGGTTGCAGTAGTAGTCTCATGGAGGGATCCTAAGGAAGAAGTGGAGAATGAGGATCATATTGTGGTTTACATTTTTCCCAAAGGAGGCAATCCAATTTTATAGATGGTTGAGTACATGTTGGAGAAGCATCATACAAGGATGCCATGAATCACTAGTGTTGATCTTTATAAAACAAAGGTGAAGATAAAGATTTTTTGGTTGGTGACATGTTTGTGCTTACAGGATTTCCAAGAGGACTTAGAAAGTTTTCAAGTTGCGGATTATGGTTCACATGCACTAAGGTAAAGGGTAAAGCCATGGAGGTACATCAGGGTTACTAGAAGACCTTGGAAAGAATGGAAGGACAAAAATGACCAAATTGGGTCATTTGATTGTAATGAGACCATATTTCGTCATTTGATGACATTTAAATATTCTTTGTAATGATTGAGAATCCTTTGTAAAGGATCAAACATGTAAGCCATTAAGGGCATTTGTAAGGGCTAAGTGAACCTAGGTGTCACTAAGGGTGATTAGTTTGATCCTATGTTAAAAAAATTGGGATAATGACCTATAAAGGTCCATAGAGTTGTAAAATAGCCTATAGAGCCATCAAAAATGATGTAAATGCACTTAGAGTGCCAAGTTTGTAATTTTCCTCAATATGGAAAAATAAGGCCTAAAGGGCTAAATGAGGGTTTAGTAGGTATTTAAGGTGTTTATGGTATTAGGATAGGATCCTAAAACCTTTTGAAATGTTAAAATTGATGCAAGAGGATTAAATTTGTCAATGTTGGCAACTAGTTGTGAACTAGACAACAATACAAACAAAAAACTAATTGTTAACAATCATATAAATGACTGTGTCGGTTAAGAAGAGGTTGTGAACCGGTGTGGAAGATTATTAGCTGGTTGTGTAGGTGATTTTTGAGGGGGAGGAGTTTTATAAGTTTGGGGAAGGTATTTGTAGAAAAGCAAAGAAATGTAATGAAGTTTCAAGCAATAAATTTGTAATTCCTTGCAAACAGTCACTTCTCTGCCTGTGAGGACACAATCTTGTGTTTTGTATTGTTAAACTATTTATTTCAATGAAATATTGATTGGAGATGTGTTAGGTTGATGGTGGTTTTATTTACTCTCAATTCTATGCAAGTATTAGATTATTTTGATAAGTTTTGAGAAAAGAAACATCAAGTTTGCATTGACTGTCTCTGTCATTAATTTGGTGCAATCAGCAATTTGTTTTGAATTCTCCATGATGACTTAGACTTACCCTCATACTATGTCTAATGTGACTTATGGGGAGAGTCTAAACCCTGTACAATATGTGTTAGTATGATTTTGTATGTAGGGATGGATGGGATATTGAAGAGAGTATCAGACAAGGTTGAAGAAACTTGAAGATGACTGTCCCAAAAAAATGCAGTTCAGTGCGGGGGCAATATCTTTCCAAACAACTGCTGGACATTTCTTAGATTGGATTATGGTGGTGAGAATCTAATTTCACCCATTCTCACTGGAGGTATCAAGAATTTTGGATCTGCTTCAAAATTTACACCTCTCTATGTGCGGGTCTATCCAGAGACAACAAGGAGGTATATTTTTGGTGATTTGGCTAGTGAGCACTTGGTAAGAGATAGTTGCTTGATCCAGTTGAAGGGATGAATCCAATGGATTTAAAGAGGGACATGAAGTGTTTTCTAAATTTTTATAGAGGGTGGTGGCATTAAAAATTGGTTGTGCACTCTGATTAGGTGAATTTGGCATTGGATCAAAGAGGATGATCATAGAGAAGGCCTAGTTAGTCTTGTATGAAGAACATTATTGTAGTCCCTCAAACTTAGTTATTGTAGTCCACCATTCCCACATCTACATCAAGTGGTATCAGAGCCCTACAAAAGGTCTAGGTTGAGTGGAGAAGACAAATTTGACAAGGTCAAATGGAGAGGCATAGAATTCTTACAAGGAGTAATTGGAGGATGAAAGAAAGAGAAGAGAAAGAGAAGAAAAGAGGGAAAGAGAAGAATCCAAGAAGAGAAAAGAAGAAGCAAATTGGAGAAAACTTTATGAAGCTTTGGATGAGAACCAGAAGAAGTGGGAAAGGATATCACTACTCCTAGAACAAGTAGTAGATGAAGATGAAGAAGATGAGAAGAAGATTGTCCATGAAGAGATGGAGGAACCTAAGAGAAAAGAGGTTCTAGAGGTTGACTCTGAGATTGAAGATGAAATTTCTAGTGAGGGCAACGTGGAATCAAGTCTTGAAGGGCTTGAAACTAAAAAAAAATCAGGTAATGGAAATTATGTGCCCTTTGGTAATGAATTATTGTGAGCAGCATGATAGCATGGTTGAAGAGAAAACCAAGATGACCGGTGATTTGTTGGTATTCCAAGGAGAATGACATGATGAGGAGGAAGACTAACAAGAGGTGTTAGTAGGGGTGAAAGACCCTGCCTATGGGGTCATGAGTGTGGATAAAGAGGAAGCCATGGATGCTGAAGAGACTTTGGAATTCCTAGAGGAGAGGCAAGGTCTACAAGATGCATTGGTCTATATGAGGAGAGACTCAAGATTTTAAGACAAGGAAGAGTTAAAGGTTGCAGTAGTAGTCTCATGGAGGTAGGCTAAGAAGAAGTGGAGAATGAGGATCAGATTGTGGTTTACATTTTCCCCATAGGATGTAATCAAATTTTATAGATGGTTGAGTACATGTTGGAGTAGCATCATGAAAGGATGCCATGGATCACTAGTGTATATTATTATAAACCAAAGGTGAAGATAAATATTTTTTGTTTGCTTACATGTTTGTTCTTGCAGGATTTGCAAGAGGACTTGGAAAGTTTTCAAGTTGTAGAGTATGGTGCAAGAGAACCAAGGTCAAGGGTAAATCCATGGAGGTACACCACAGTCACTAGAAGACCTTGGAAAGAATGGAAGGGAAAACATGACCAAGTTGGGTCATTTGATTGTAATGAGACCATATTTGGTCATTTGATGAAATTTAAATGTTCTTTATAATGATTGAGAATCCTTTGTGAAGGATCAAACATTGAAGCCATTAAGGGACTTTGTAAGGGCTAAGTGAACCTAGGGGTCACTAAGGGTGATTAGTTTGATCCTATGTTAATAAAATTGGGTTAAGGACCTATAAAGGTCCATGGAGTTGTAAAATAGCCTATAGAGCCATCAAAAATGATGTAAATGCACTTAGAGTGCCAAGTTTGTAATTTGCCTCAATATGGAAAAATAAGGCCTAAAGGGCTAAATGAGGGTTTAGTAGGTATTTAAGGTGTTTATGGTATTAGGATAGGATCCTAAAACCTTTTTAAAGGTTAAAATTGATGCAAGAGGATTAAATTTGTCAAAGTTGGCAACTAGTTGTGAACTAGACAACAATACAAACAAAAAACTAATTGTTAACAATCATATAAATGACTGTGTCAATTAAGAAGAGGTTGTGAACCGGTGTGGGAGATTATTAGTTGGTTGTGCAGGTGATTTTTGAGGGGGAGGAGTTTTAGAAGTTTGGGGAAGGTATTTGTGGAAAAGGAAAGCAATGTAATGAAGCCTCAAGCAATAAATTTGTAATTCTTTGCAAACAGTCACTTCTCTGCCCATGAGGACACAATCTTGTGTTTTTTATTGTTAAACTATTTATTTCAATGAAATATTTATTGGAGATGTGTTAGGTTGATGGTGGATTTATTTACTCTCATTTCTATGCAAGTATTAGATTATTTTGATAAGTTTTGACAAAAGAAATATCAAGTTTGCATTGACTGTCTCTAACATTAATTTGGTGCAATCAACAATTTGTTTTGAATTCTCCATGATGACTTAGACTTACCATCCTACTGTGTCTAATGTGAATTATGGGGAGAGTATAAATCCTATACAATATGTCTTACAATGATTTTGTATGCAGGGATGGATGGGAGATTGAAGAGAGTATCAGACAAGGTTGAAGAAAGTTGAAGATGATTGTCCTAGAAAAATGTAGTTCAGTGCGGGGGCAATATATTTCCAACCAACTGTTGGATCTTTCTTAGATTGGAGTATGGTGGTGAGAATCTAATTGCACCCATTCTCACTAGATCTATCAATAATTTTGGATCTGCTTCAAAATTTACACCTCTCTGAGTGTAGTTCTATCCAGAGACAACAAGGAGGTATATTTTTGGTGATTTGGCTTGTGAGAACTTTGTAAGAGATAGTTTCTTGATCCATTTGAATGGATGAATCCAATGGATTGGAAGAGGGACATGAATTTTTTTCTATATATGTAGAGAGGGTGGTGGAATTAGAAATTATATGTGCACTTTGATAAGGTGAAGTTTGCATTGGATCAAAGAGGATGATCCTTGAGAAGGCCTAATTAGTCTTGTGTGAAGAACATCATTGTAGTCCCTCAAAATTAGTTATTGTAGTCCACCATTCCCACCTCTGCATCAAGTGCCAAGGATAAAAGAAGCAAGAAAAGAAACTTGATGCCCCAAGAGCAAAAAATGAGGCATCTTCTTCAAAAGGTGATAAGCTCAAAAAGGAGAAAACAATGTGTGCCTATTGTAAGAAACTTGGCCATGATGAGCACAAATGTATGAAGAATCAAATTGATAACTTGTCTCATCTTCTTGAAAAGAACAACATCAAGGTGCCTAATTTTTTCAAATCAAGTTCATCTCAAGAATCTACAAAGGACACAAGTAAAGGGAAAGGAAAGGGTAAGACTCTAGTTATTGTTTCCTCACAACCATATTCCTAGATAATTGATTTGGGTGCTTTGCACCACATGGATTCATCAAAAGAAATTCTTTCCTCCATAGAGTCATTTTCTATGAAATTTATTCTTTTGGGTGATGAAACTCCAACTAAAGTGAATGGGAGAGGATCTGTTGACATTAGCAAAGGAACATTTCATGATGTCCTTTTTTTTCCATATTTGTCAACTAATCTCCTATTTGTTTATCAGATCACTCATACAGGCTCTGGCAAGAGAGTTGAGTTTACTCCAGACACAATGGTAATCAGTGAGATCGACAATGGGTCTACAATTGTACTGGGAAAGGTAGATCATCAATCCAAACTATATCACTTCTCTCATTTTGTTCTTGATTCTCCTTCACTTTCATTACTTACTCACTCAGATGAAGTGACGCATTTGTGGCATTAGCGGTTTGGCCACTTGAACTACCACTACTTACAAAATCTTAGTCAGCAAGACATGGTTACAGGGTTTCCTTCTATTTAATTTTCTAATGGATTTTTTCAGGGATACATTCTTGGAAAACATCCTGATGAAAAATTTGATAAAGATAAAGCATGGAGATCCACACAACTTTTGGAGCTTGTATGTAGTGATTTGGTAGGACCATTTCCACATCCTTCTTTCAACAAAGCCGAATATTCCTTAACATTCATTGATGATATTTCGCGGTATACCTTTGTATATTTTCTCAAACAAAAGTCTGAAGTCTTTGAGTTTTTTCAATAATTAAAAGCTTTTAAAGAGAAACAAATAGGGAAAAGTATCAAGGTTTTGAATACCAATAATGGGGGGGAATATGTTAATCAAAGGTTTGACAAGTCTTGTATTTCAGAAGGAATTAATCTTCAACACACAGTTCCCTACACTCGACAAAAAAATGGAGTTTCAAAACTAAAGAATCGATCCTTAAAGGAAATGACCAACTGTATGATCCACTCTAAATCATTGGCACCTCAGTATTGGGCAAAGGATATCAACTGTGCATGTTATATCTAGAATTGGGTTCCTCATCAATCCATGAAGGGGGTAACTCCTTTTTAAGATTGCACTGGTCGTAAACCCATAGTCAAACACTTTTGAGTGTTTAGGTCTCCTGCATCGGCCCACATTCCAGTAGAGAAATTCAAGGCTATGGATACGTAAAGAAAACCTTGCATATTTGTTGGATATCCAGATGGTGTCAAATGATACAGGATTATCCATCCTACCACACATGAGATTTTCATAGAGAGGATTGTCCATTTTGAGCAAGATACCTCTAGTTCCTCTTCTATCACTTATCCATCATTCGTTCCTATGGAGACATTACGACTGCATGATGATAGTTCTTCCGAGGGTTTTGATCCTCTTGATCTAGATGAGGAATCTTCTTCTACTTCAAATACTAATGATGAGGATCGATCTTCCTCCTCTCTCAATCATCATTCAGAGGATGATGATTCTCCTCAAGATTCTCCACATGCTCTAGCCACTGTGCCTCATTGGGCTCATCAAACATTGGAGTCAGCAGGTGATTAGGTTGGTGAACCTTCAGATGAGAGAAGAACAAGGTCATAGTTTGAGAAAGTCCACATCTCTTCATTGCTACAACTTCTGATCCAAAATTCTTTCAGGAATATTTTTGTATCCCTGAGTGGGATGTTGCTATGCAAGAGGAGTCCAGTTCCTTAGAGAGGAAACATACTTGGGATTTAGTCCCTCTTCCTAAGGGAAGGAAACTTGTTCGGTGCAAGTGTATCTATCAAACACAATTTGTTGCAGATGGGTTGGTTGATAATTATAAGGCTCACCTAGTTTCCAAAGGCTTCTCCTAAGTTCCTGGAATTGACTACTCTGAGACCTTTTCTCTAGTTTCCAAGATGAACTCCATCTGACTTGTCCTTTCCATTGTTTCATCCCATCATTGGGAATTTCATCAGATGGATGTGAAGAGTGCTTTCCTTCATGGTGACCTTCAAGAGGAGATATATGGAGTAGCCACAGGGATTCATCCAAGATCCTTCTCTTGTTTTTCACCTTCAGAAGTCTCTCTATGGCCTTAAATATGCCCCTCAATCCTGGTATACCAAAATGGACTCCTTCCTTCTTTTAGTTGGGTTCACTTAGTGCCATTCTGATCTGATCATCTACATTTTGTAGCAAAATGATACTCTCGCTTTTCTTTTCCTCTATGTTGATTACTTGTTGATCATGGGGAGTCACTCATCCCCCATCATGGCAGTCAAAACTACCCTTCATGATCAGTTCTTAATGTTTGACTTAGGCCTTCTCCACTACTTCTTAGGGATTGAGATCACTCACTCAACTTCTGGTATATTCATTAGAAAACCTAAGTATGCTCTTGATATGCTCTCCATATTTTTCATGACTGACTGTATGTCTACACTGACTCCATTTCTATCAGGAGCCAAACTTGAGGCTTCTTGTTCTTCACCCTTGTTTTATGTTACCTTGTATCATCAATTGGTTGGTAGCCTCATATATTTGAATCATACAAGACCTGATATTGCCTATGCTATGGGCATGGTCTCTTAGTTTATGCAGGAGCCACATGACCTACATTGGAAAGTAGCTAAGAAAATTCTTCATTATATCCAAGGTACTCACAGTTATGGCATTCATTATGAATAAGGTGTGGATATTGAATTAGTAGGATATAGAGATTCAGATTGGATAGGCGATTCTTGGGATCATAAGTCTATTTCAGGGTATTGTTTCTCTCTTGGTTCAGGTCTAGTTTCTTGGTCGAGCAAGAAGTTGTCTGCTATTTCTCTTTCATCCATTGAGGTTGAGTATTGCAGAGTATTTAATGAAGCTAATAAGGCCATTTAGGTTTAGAACATCCTTACTGAGTTTGGAATTCCTTTCCTAAATCCAACAAACATCTTTTGTGACAACCAAAGTGCCATTCAGATTTATTGCAATCTGCTCCATCACCAACGGACCAAGCACATTAAGATTCACATGCACTACATTCAGGAGTTGATTCTTGAGAAGTTCCTTGATCTTCAGTACTGTCAGACATTCGATCAGATTTTAGAAATCTTCACCAAACCCTTCATTGAAAGTAATTTCATTCATTTACATGCTTTCCTTGGGGTGCGACAGGTCTCTCCTTGTACGAGGGATTTTTAGACTCTTATTTTCTCTCTTTTGGAGAGGATTTTTTTCCCACTGGGTTTTCTCCTTTTCTCTGGTTATAAGAGCATGAATTATAGTTACACATGGGTACCTAACATGGATTTGTTTCTAGGAACCATAAGCTATCTATTGCATTAGTGTCATCCCTAAGTTGCACTTAAGGGGGGTGTTGGAGTAAATGATTCTTTTCCATTTCACTCTTGACTTAAGTTTACTTAGGTGAACTTATTTATTAGGAGGATTTTATTTATTTGGATATTATATTTAGGAGGATATTGTTGATTCATACTTTGACTCCAACTCCTCCTTTAATATCCTACTTGAACTATAACTCCTCCTAAGATATGGTTGAGTCCAATTTGGACTCTACTCTTATAGAGGATGTTGTTGAGTTCCATCAAGACTCTACTTCCCCAGGTTGAGACACTTGTCTCAATCCAGTCCATGCCTCCTATCAGCTCTTGCCTATATAAATAGGCTAGCTTGTATGTATTTTGTATATTGGAGATATATTGGATATGCTAGATAACATAATAGATATTTCTCTTGATGTTGTTATTCCTTTGAACATATACATCAAGTTTATCTAACAATGTTATTCTGCTTATTTATTTTCAATTATTTGTCTAATACTTTCAATTGGATTTTGGGTTATATATGTTTTAACAGATTCTAACATTCTGAAGTATGTTTGGTTAAAATATTAGCACTATTAGGAGCTTACAAATGTCCAGTTAAGATCAAGACCCTATTAGGAGCCACTCGGTTAAGGGATTTACCTTTAGCCCTGCTAGGAGCTTTACCATGTTAGGAGTAACCCTACTAATGGTTTTAAAAGCCTAAATAAAAAGTCGCCTAGTTAAAGGGTTTACAAATAAGACTTATTTGGGTCTGCCCGGTTAAGGGATTTATCTTGATGAAACTATTAGGAATCAATAAGTGAAAGTGATATGAGAAAATATCACTCCTCTGCTAGCGTGTATCTAGTTCAAGCTCAATATCTTCTTCACATGCAAACTATCCAAACCCTACAATCACACAACTGCATTCATGATCTTTATCATCCACACACTTCACATAATACAACACTTTGCATATAAATACGTTACAATTTATTTAGGGAATTTAACCGCCTTACAAAATGTATTGCAATCTTTCCCGTTTAATCCTTAAACCCTAAAATGTATTAAATAAATCTAGAAAATTTGATTACAACTTTTGATCAACCTTCAAATTCATCACAAATTGATTTGACTTAGAAAAGTCAAACTACAACACGCTTACCAATGTTCTTGCACAACTTCAATAAATTTGATCATAACGATCATAGAATCCAATTTTTCAATCTGCATTGATCTGTAATGTCAATACGATCCCTGGAACACATACCCACTTACCACAACATGATACATCATCACTGATTGAGGATCTAACTAATTTTTCTAAGAACTTTTACTTTTCAATGAACAAACTTCTATTGATTGAAACTCAGTCTTCCAGTCATCTAAACATGACGTGGTCATAAAAAAATCCCATAACATAGTCAAGATAACATATCCTAAACCACAACATCTGAATCCAAACCTATTTGACACAATCATCAAATCATTCCTCCTTGGATACATCATGTTCTTCTTGTTGACCCGTCAATCTTCAATCAATCATTTACACACCATAAATATGATAAACATGTCCAGTCATAGATACAAAATCTAGAGACATCACTTAGGCTTCCATTACGATCGCACACACCAACTCTTACTAGAATGCTTGATCCAACCTCTTGAATATACATCAACATAATAGACACACTGTTAACCAAAAAATATTAATCTAACATCAATGACAACATCATAACTGATCATCAATCTATCATCAGATCTGCATCAAACACATACCATCACATACTCAACTCTCTGCATCAGTTATACCAACATAGACGTATGCATGGTTATAGGTGTTGTACAAGATAATCATAATTCATCAACAAGGTAGCGAAACTCAGGTATGTAGTAATAATTGTTGATATTTGAGCATGGAAATATATAAAATCTATAGATTTTTATTCCTATTTAGATGCTTCAACAAATGAGAATGTAATGTGTTACTTTTGTTAATGAAATTCATAGTTGTTTCAAAACAAAAAAATTATTCTACATGTTTGTTTTGTAATTCATCCTTGTGCCGAGGGTTCCTCAGTTGGGGCATTACAAAAATACTACTATTAAAAATGATCTCAGCCAATGAAAAAAGAGAAATAAAAAGTCTAAAATTTTCTTTAATAGAAAAATGCAGAAGAAGCTTAGATTAGATTTTTTGTACGATTCTCAAAACTTGAATTAATAGGCTAATGCAACCAAAAATATAAGTCTCCTGCCTTAACCACGGGTACTAATAATCTTATTGCATCATTTATCATATATTTGGTTATTTGGTTATTATCTAGCTTAAACTATATTTTAGAAGTGTTCCCCTACCTTGCAATATTGATAGGATTTTTTTGGCTACATGAGGAGTATTTCAAATAGAAATCTAGATATTACAAAGAGTACTATACCTCCAAGTTCTTAATCTATTTTGAAAACCCATTTTAATTTATAATGTAATACATGTTTATTATATTTAGATCAATATACCTTTGTTTAACATTGTGGTACTCTTTTGGATATATTTTCAAGCATAAAAAATAGATTTAAGCCAAATTGGCTAGCTTCAAAATTCAATGGCTCACAGAGACTTGTCACATGATCTTCATGATGAGGAGGATATGTGGAGAAAAAAATGGATATATAACCTCAGCAAGGAGGAAATTTATTGGGAACAAAGGTCTATAATCTAGTGGTTAAAGAAAGGGGACCACAAAACCTCTTTTTCCATAGATTAACTAGTACTCACAAAAAAAGAAACACCATCACCCGTCTCCACAATAACTCTAAAGAACTGATTAATGATTAAGGAAAAATTTAAGAAATAGTGGTTAACTTTTTCAGACAGTCCTTTGATGAACATGGAAGTGACAATTCAAAAAGCTAAGATAAATTGTTAGTCCACCTCCCTACTATGGTGAATCAAGATGATAATAACTTCCTTCTGGCCCCTATCACCGAGGAAGTTAGATCTATGGTCTTTTCCATGGGTGAATAAAAATCCCTTGGCCCCTATGGATTTCCTCTATCTTTTTCCCAGGTGTTTTGGGATATTATTTCATATGATGTGACCATGAAGACTAGGGACCTTTTTAGAATGGGGAAACTGCTAAAGAAGCTAAACAAAACTTACATTAATCTTGTTCCCAAGAACTTGGAGCCTAATCCTATGAATGAATTTAGACCTATATTTATTTTTAATACTATCTATAAGATATTCTCTAAAGTCTCAGTTAACAGATTGAAGCCTCTCCTAGATAAATGCATTAGTGGTAGCCAGAATGGATTTGTTCCTGGTAGACATATTCTTGATGTTGTCATTGCTACTCATGAAATAAATAATTCAATGGAAAAAATTTGCAATCAAGGTATGGCCCTTACAATTGATATCTATAAGGATTATGATAAGGTTAATTGGCAATTTCTTTATAAAGCATTATCTAAGTTTGGCTTTAGTGACAAAATGATTACTATAATTAAGATTTGTATCGAGATTGTTCAGTACTTTGTTATTGTCAATGGTATACCCTGGGGTTTTTTTAAATCTAGCAAAGGCCTCAAGAAGGTCAATCTATTGTCCCCTTATCTTTTCATCATTCTCACGGAAGTTCTTAGCATAAATTTCATGAATCTTTCCACTATTGGCCACATTCAGGATATCAGACTTGCTTCTTCTCTCCCTCCCTCTGTTCTACAATAGTTTGTGGATGAACCCTTCCTATTTGGAAGGTCTTCTATGAAAGATAATAGAGAGTTAAAATTCCTCCTACAATATTATGTTTGTGCTTCTGGTCAATGCATCAACTATCAAAAAAGTAAAATTTACTTTTTCAAAACCATGAATAATCTTCGACTCAAAATCAAGGATGTTCTTGGCTTCCAAAGGGTCATTCTTTGTGATACCTATTTGGGCCTCCCCCTAACTATAAAATAAGTTACTCCAACCTTTTAAGATGAAATTTTTGAGAGGATACATAAAAATTTGATTGGATGGAAGGGTAAGCTCCTTAGTAATGCTGGTATTTTGTAGCTTCTCACTGCTTGCCTCCAAGGAATTCTTGTTTACTTTTTTTCCATGTTTAAAATTAGTGGATTCATGGATGAAAAACTAGAGAGAATCCAGAGGACCTCCTCTAGACTAGAATGGAAGAGAATATAAAATAATGACACTTGTTAGCTGGGACACAGTTTGTCACCCTAAGTTCTAAGGGGGGTTGGGAGTTAGAAAACTTACTAACCTAAACAAAGCTCTCCTTACCAAATTGGGATGGAATATGGTTGTTGGTAAGGAATATTTGTGTATAATATTGTAAGATAAGTACCTTAACTAGGGTTGTAGGACGTAATAACCCAGCCAAAATAACCCTGGACAGAATAACCCGGTCACAATAACCCAAGGACAAAATAACCCAGAGTAATAATAACCCAAGCCAAAATAACCCGTGGTCAGAATAACCCATGGAAAAAACATCCTTGTAAGCATATAGAGAAAGGAAAATAAAATTTATAAATTACATGTATGTTGTTAAAAAAAATATTATTCAAATTTTCAATTAAAGTGTCAAATTATGAGTGGTGTCTCTTATATAATCTAAAATGTTATGGTTGTCATAACCATCAACCAATATTTTTAGTCTTTCTTTGAGTTCACAGTATTTTTTCCTACTTACTTGCCCAGTGTATCCAGCCATATATTTCTCTACTTTATTCTCTTGGAGATCTTGTTCTTTTTTCACTACTTTGATGAATTTCCATACTAATTTGTGTGATGCTTGAAGTAATTCACTCAATCCTTTGTGTCAACCCTCAAGAGTAATATTGGTTTTGGGAAGATCATCTTGAATAGTTGAATAGTGATTCCACATTGTGATTGGAAGCTTGGGTGATCATATGTTTCCTCTTTTGTTTAGTCTGTCAATCCAAGTATCTTTAAACAATCAATTATGGGTTGCAGAATCTCCTCATGTTTTGTATAATAAGGAGATTATAGAAGTGTTTCAAATGCATCAATTACATCTATTTGAGGCATTAAATCTAATGCAACAATTTTCTTGATCTCAAATGCAAATACTTCATCAACACTGTAACGTGTTTGTATACCCTCTTCTTGATCTAAAATGACCATGGGTTATTCTATCCATGGGTTACTTTGACCACGGGTTATTCTGCCCATGGGTTATTATGACCCTGGGTTATTCTGTCCTTGGGTTATTATGATGGGGTTATTGTGTCTAGGGTTATTTTGGCTGGGTTATTATGTATGGATACCCTTAACCATGGGTTCTTTCACAAGTTCCTTGGCTCAAATGGTCTTCCTACATGTTCTAAAATTTGAAACAACATTATCAAGTGCAAATCTATGTTGAAGGATGGCCTAAAATAGTTTATTGGAAATAGGAAGACTATCATATTATGGTATGATAAATGGTTGGGGAATAATCCCCTCATTGACATTAAGTTTTATGCTCTCATGAGGCATGCCAAGGCTTCTTTGGGAGCCAAGGCCCCTGATGGACGGTTGGAAAAATCTTTTGTCGTGATTCACCAATAGACCTTACCTCATACCCAAGGTTTCTAATCTTCATATCCTCTTGAGGAAGGTTAGACACCCTTTTTCCACTAGAAATAATATATTTATTTGGACTATGTAACCCTCTAGTTCTTTCTCAATCAAATCAACTCACGCTTCTCTGCTGAAACTCAATGGTGACTGTAATTGCTGGAAAAGGGTGTGGAATGCTCAACTCATCTTGAAAATATTTTTTCCCTAGTGGGATTCCTACATGGAAAAATGTTAACCCTTGACAACCTTATCAAGAGAGGGTTCTAACTTCTGAACCAAATCTTTCTTTACAAGCAATATTCGAAAACAATTTCCCACTTATTCATTCACTGCAATTTTGCTTCCTTGGTTTGGCAGCACACACTCCAAAAAATTAATTTGCAATGGGTTTTCTAAAATGACGTACACCAATTTTCCCCTCCCACCACCCCCTTCTTAAACAGTTGTGGCAACATATACCTCTTCATATTTGGTGGTGTCTTTGGAAGGAGAGAAATAACAAGGTGTTTAGAAATAAGGAGCAAAATTTTGATGAGGAGTTGATCATCTTGAACAAAATCCTTTTGGAAAATATATCTACTATTATATGGAGAACCCCTTTTGATCCTCCTTCACATTGGGATTACTTGTTAGCTAATTCTTGGAAGCTCTCAGAGGAATTTAAAAAAAAAATCCAAGAAGATAATGTGAGTGAACAACATTTGGAAAGCTCATCTCTTTCCTTGGTGTAAGCTCAATTTCAATGGTGCTGGTAGAAATGGGTTGGCTTCTGGTGGGGGGATCATCAGGAATCATAAAGTCTCTCTCATTGCTACTTATTATGGCCATCTACATAACTCTACCAGCAACAAGGATGAGGGTGTGGCCCTATTATGGGAATCAAAATTTCCCTTTAAATTGGCATTCATACTATTGTGATAGAAGGGGATTCTCAGTTTATTATCAAACATAGCAAAGAAACATATTCCCCTAGTTGGTATTTTCAAGGTATAATTGATTAAATTCATGACCTTCTTAATGGCTTTCATGAATTCACCATTCAACATATCTACAGAAAAGGAAATGTTGTTGCTGGTCATTTAGCCTTTGCTAGGTTGGCTTTCAGTGGTATCAAATGTTGGAAAAAGAAGATCACTCTCCCCTCTAGGAATATCACTTTCATGAGAAAAGATACCCCTTTGCATCCTCGTGATGGTTTACAAAGCTAAATACTGGACTCTGGTGCAGGCCTTTGTGCTATTGTTGGATCTTTTTGGCAGGCTCTTGATTTTTTACCAATTAGAGACCATTATCTATCATAATTCAAATTGACCACTTGGACATCCTCTATTGTTCCTGTGTCCCCTATTTATACCATTATGATTTGGCGGTGCATAATTTTTTCTACCACCTCAATAATGGTGAGATTTTTCTAAGCAGGTGAGTATTGCTAAAACCCACACCATATTTTAGAATATATTTTCGTTCAGTACTTACCTTTTGAAGGAATTCTCACACGAGGGAGCTACTAATTTTGAGTTGGACGAAACTAATGGAATGAAGTATAATAAATATTTTCATAATGACCATTTATCTCACCTATCCACATTTATTCCCATTAAAAATTAAATTTTGGGCTTGTTTTCTCGAAACATCTCTATGCATTTATTGAGCCCTACTCTCTGCAACTACTTCAATTCTTTTTGTATCACTATGGGTGGAGATTGTGTGTGCATTGAACCTGACAAGTATAATGAATAAAAAAGTGATGGAATAGTTTGGCATATCTGCATGGAAGGTGGCATTTTACAGTTAATCCAATCCATGAATGACCATGACGAGAGTCTCTCTAAACAATTCATCAGTTCTTGGGAGGATAGAAGAGTTTCTATGGATGAAATATATTTTGAGGTTAATGAAGATGTGATTGTGCATGTCATGAGCCTCTCCACTGAAGGTCTCAAGTGGAAAAATAATAGCAAGGTTTCTAACACTGCTAGCCTTAACTAGTTCTTTTGTGTTGGTGAACAACCTGTGAAGCTAAGGGGTGGTTACAATCGTGCTCAGTTGTCGAAGCCATGGGATCATGTCTACCTAGTTGTTATGAAGTATCTCACACTAGAGGGAAGGGTTGGTGTTTACTACTATTAATAGCTGTCATTTTTAAATCACTTTAGAAATCACATTGCTATTTCCATTCCTTTTTACCTTTTGTATTCAATTGGAAGCAATGTTAATAAGTTGAATGAGGCCAAGACACATGACAAGAACTTCACCATTTTACACCAGTGCCTTTTGTTTCATCTTTATCACTTCCACATGGCCCTTTTCCCTCCCCATAAAATTATTATTCAAGATGTGCCTACTTCTCCCACTCCCCCTTCTGCTAGTCTCATGGAAACTCTTGGCCTTAGAAGTATACAATGAATTTAAAACCCTAGTCTTAAAATCAATCAGGAGACCTCCCCTTTCGTATAAGGGTAAGAAGGAAAAAAGAAGAAAGAGGGCTACTCCACCTCCTAAATCCAAGGCCAAATCCTACAAAAATGCCAATTTCCTTATCAATTCTAATGTTGAAATCACTAAGGAGACCAACACCCCCTGTAGGTCCACTCAACTTGCAGTTAAACCAAAAAATGAGATTACTTTCAAAGAGGCTTTAGGCTCAGATAATTGAAATGATAGTGAAAATAAGGCCACTGAGAAAAATGGTGATGAAGATGAGACCCTGTGTGCTTCTGATAGTAGTTCGTCTCATGTCTCAGCAAGCATCAAATTAGATTCTAGGAAGCCCACTTGTGTGCAGGATAAAGAGACAATGATGGTTCCTGTGGCAGTTGATGTTACTCAAATGATGGAGATGATGATGAAGACCAAGATGAGAGGTATACAAGATTTTAGAAAGAATTAGATCATTTGTTATTTTTTCATTGATGTAAAGTAATTAATTTCTGGTTCATATTGAATTTCCACATCTTTCAGAGTTGATCAATTGCGCAATAGATAAAGATCAGACAATGATAAGTTCATCTTGAGATAATTAGTTTCTACTTTATCAAGTTGGTAAAGCAAATTGGGAAAGTTGGTATGACTAAAGAGTTAAGCTATCGAGTAGAGAGAGTATGTCGGTAAAGGGTTATGAAAGTTGGTCAAGACACCGAGACATTGAAGCACTAAGCAATGCATGTTAGTCACCGAAATGAGAGTTAAGTTGCCGAGCATAATAGATGTTAGAAACAAGGATAAGAACACATTTAGTAGCGAGCTACAACATTCTGGACGATTCCAAGAATGAAAAGGAAGTTGGTTACAAAATCTATGCAGGGGAAAATTCAAGGAAGAGATCTATGGTATAGATTAAGCAGAAAAAGTGAAGGTTTTATTTCCAAGAAAATTTCAAGTTGAGGTGATGCCGAATAGGCTAACTGAGTTTCAAGATCACTAAATTAGTTCAAAAATTCAATCTAATGGCTGAGCGTGGTTGAAGGAAAACCTAATCAAGGAGATTAAGAGGCAAAAATAGAGTCTATATAAACGATGAATTCAAAGAACAAATGGCTGGCAAGTTGAAGTGTTGAAGTGCTACTGAGTGATGCAGTGAAGAGAAAAGAATTGATAATTTGAGTCTAAGAGCATATATTTATGAAGTGTTGATGCCAATAGTCAGAGAGTGCATAATGTTACAAGTGTCATTGCACCAAAATATTGACCTATCAATGCTCGATACAACCACTAGACTTATAGAATCCACAAGAGGTGGTTAGTCCCTTGTCACGAATCCTGAGGGGGGCACTAACCATTTTTCTAAAAATCTCCCCCTTAGTGTTACCTCAGGGGATTCAAACCTATGACCAAGCTCTGATACCACTTGTTACAATTTTCATTGTTGTTGCACCAAAAGATTGACCTACCAATGCCTGATACAACCACTAGACTTATAGAATCCACAGGAGGCGGTTAGTTCCTTGTCATGAATCCTGAGGGGAGTGCTGACCTTTGCTAACACATAAGGGATCTGATCAAGAAAGAGGTAGTTTTTGTTTTACAGATCATTTTACATATTGTTGCTTATTTGTAGTTGTAACAGAAAAATATCTTAATTGAGTGGACTTAACAGTCTTATTGTAAAATCCTTGAGAAAGGTGACATTCTAAAAGAGTGTTCAAAGCCCCCTCTAACTAGGCCACTCCTAACAGGGTGAAGATCTTAATGGGTTTGAGGTAAATCCCCTAACAGGATCACATTTAGCAAATGTGTATTGTAATATTTACCAGGATAAGATTTTAACCAAGCATACTTCAGAAGAGTATTTTAATTTATGAGTGACAATTCCCACAAAGGTTTTTCCCAAGTAAGGTTTCCTCATTAAATCTAGTGTCAAATGTGTTGAATGATTAATGTGCATGTTATTTATTGTTTATGCAAGTTACTATTTGAGTTATTGAAGATATTTGGTGATTCGGTTGTTGTTGTTGTTTATCCTACCGAGTTGAATCAAAGTTAAGTTTGCAAGATTAAAGAATCATAGTTTTTTTATTCACCCCCCCCCCCTCCCCCCTCAGTAATCCAATAGTTGAAAAATGTAATTCTCTATTGGATGATGATTGTAGTAAGAAAGACCGAGTTTGGGAAGAGGTGGACAATCTAAAAAATAGGTTAGCAAAGATGGATGAAAGTATTTACAATGTTTGCCACTTTTCTTTGAAATTTATGTATATCTCTGCCACTATGTTGTGTATGCTATAGTCTGAAAACAACAAAGGTACCAAGGAAGAAAAAGACCAAAATGATCTATTCAAGTTCCTGATGGAGGATTGGGCGACTATGATGCTCACTAGTGAATAGAAAAAGGAAAAATAACTAGGGCAGAGCCCTCTCTCTAGTTTCTTCTTTTTGGCTAGCCTTGGCCTTCATGGCCCTATTATGTTTTGTTTATGTTTATATGGTTTTTTCTTGACTAGTGCTTTCTCTTTTGCTGGTTATGATCCTAAGCATTCTTGGTTAAAAACTTTTATCTCTACTATGCTGGACTCTGGTGATTTTTTTATCTCTTTTAGTATGGTTTAGAATATCAATCTAGTTATTATGCATAACACTAGTGATAGTTTAATTTTTTCTGATTCAAAAGGTGCAGCTCTATTTCTTTTTGTTTTTAATAGTGATGCTAGGGTGGCTGGTTTTGTTTCTCTTTGGGTGGTTAATGTGTTGATTATGTATAACTACTGATGATTTTATTGTGTTGGCAATGTTCCTCTAATGTTGTTATAGTTTTTGTTGCTAGTTGTCATCTGGGCTAGTTTGTAAAGGGACATTACCCTTGTTTTGTCGTATTACTTTATCAAAAACATTGTAGTATTCTTTTACATTTTTTTTAATATATAGTTTAGATCTAGTCTATTGGAATAAAAAGTGACATTAACCTTCATAACAAATATCTTAATTAATTATTTTTTGCTGCATATTTATCAAAAATAAATATCTTAATTAATTATAATTAAGTATGTATATATATAAGTGTATCATGTCTAAACATGTTGGATTAGTTTAAATATGATGTAGGAGCATCTTGGGTTCTATGGCAATCCTGATCAACCAAAAAAAAATATTTTTTTTGTTCTTTAGCTTGTTTGGAGACTGCTCGATAAAGTGCTCAGTAACTGTTGTTGCTCGATTACTTGTTCTATCTTTCTTGACCAGCAGGTATCAGTGTATGTTGGCTTCTCAGTGGTTTCTTTCACCAAGTTGTTCCTGTTGCTCGGTCATCTTCTTGCCAAGTTGTTTATTTTGTAGTTGGATCTTCTGGCCGACTTTTGTATTTAATTTTTGTAGCATAATCAATGTGGGATCACTTATTGGGATCTGTGTGGGCCTAAATCTGGGTCTTTACTATTTCCTATGTTGGATCTTTAGGATCTAAGTGTCGACTTCTTTTGTGGACTCTTGTATATATTTGGTTTCTATTCTTAGATCAGGTATAAGTTTTGGGGATAGAAGGTTAAGTGTTAGCATATTTAGATCGCAAGTCTATGACCTCACATGTATCAAGATTATTCTATAAACATCTAAATGTATATGGATGAAACCAAGAAATCCTTATAGCCCGACATGTAATGAGTTTGATGAATTAATGCAAAGTATTTGTTGTTTCTCCTCTTCCTTATTATTTTGTTACTTCCGTGTTGTTCTACAAGTTGGTTTGGAGAGCAGGGAGTGCCTTGGGTCCCTATTTTTCTTACCCTCCTTGCGTCAGGTGGTATCAGAGTGAAGGTTAGATCTAGGTTCCTTCTTATAAGCCCTAACCTGAGTTGGTTAATATTGTTGTGGGGTAGCAGACTGTGATCTGACCCACAATTGTAGAGGGTTTCAAGATGGTTTGTGGGAGAGGAAATGAAGATCCAGGTCTAGCTGATATGTTAAGATAGATGGCTGCAATATTGGAAGCTGTTGAGATAGCCCAATGCAAAGGAAGACATATTGAAGATGTTAGTGATGAATTGGAAGAAGCGCAAGGAGAAGTTGCACCTTCACCTATGATCGATCAGGAACAAGAGAGATTCTTGCGAGCATTGACAAGCTTAAAGTCCACACCTCAGTTTAATCCTCCTGAGTATAGTAGAAATTTGGATTCTGATGAATTGATAGACTAGATAACTGAGATGGAAAAATACTTTGAGTATGAGAATGTATTAGAGGAGAAGAAAGTAAAGATTGCAAGTACAAAGTTGAAAGGTCATGTATCCTTGTGGTGGGAGCATTTGTAATTGGATTGGAAGAAGAAGGGTAAAGACAAGATCAAGGTATGAGATAAGATGATAAACAAATTAAAAGGTAATTTTCTACCTTGTGATTACCAAATTAACCTGATTAGGAGAATTCAAAGTTTGAAGCAAAAAGATAGCTCGGTAAAATATTATACCGAAGAATTCTATAGATTAGACATCAAATCTGGACATGTTGAAGATGAAGTGGAAAGAATAGAAAGGTATCATAATGGATTAAGAAGTTCTATACAAGATGAAATCAGCCTGGTAAAGATGGAGAGTATTGAAGAGGCATATCAGTTTCCCTAAAAGGTGAGGAGAAATTGAACAAGAGATATGAACAAAGGCAAAGAGGAAGAGGTGGTAGATTCCCTAGAGGAAGAGGAAGATCTCATGGTGAAAATAGTAGATCTAAACCAAACAAGACAACTTCAAACACATATCAAGATAAAGGAAAGACAAAATGGAAAGGTGGAAGTTCATTCCGAGGAAGAGGCAACTACTCCCGAGGTGGTTATAGCAGAAGATGGTTCCAAGGAACTTGTTACAATTGTGGTGAAGAAGGACATCGATATTTTGAGTGTACACATGCAATCAAGAAATTTGGTAGTAGTAGAAATGATTTGGTGCAAGAGGATTCACTGAATGAACCTAAGAAGGAAGGAAATCTCATGATCAGAAGGATACTTTGGAGTGAGAAATATAAGAAAGATCCTGTCAGGAAAAGTTTGTTCAAGACCAGATGTAGAGTTGCAGATAAAGTTTGGAAGGTAATTTTTGATAGTTGAAACTCGGAGAATCTGGCATCTGAGATGGTCACAAAGTTGCAATTGGAAAGAATGAAGCATCTGAAGCCCTATCAAATTTCATGGATCAAGGATGAGCATACATTAACGGTAAGTGAACAATGTTTTGTGAATCTAAAAATTGGAAAGTATTATGATAAGGTGTTGTGTGATATTATGCCAATGGATTGTTGTCATATTTTGTTGGGTAGACCTTGGCAGTATGATAGACATGTTATACATGATGGAATATTGAATAGATATACTATTTGGGTTGATGGTAAGAAAAAAAGCTTGTTACCTTTCGTTGAAGAATTTGCTAGTGAGATATGTACATCTGTGAAATTTTTTTTGATGGAAGGTAGACAGTATGTTAAGGATTTGAAAAGAGATGATATTTGTTATGCTTTGATTCCTAACAAACCGAGTAAGAATACAAAAGATAAAATTCCTACAAAGGTTGATAAATTACTTACCGAGTACAAGGAGATCATATCAGATAATGTACCTGATGGTTTTCCACCAATGAGAGATATTAGTCATTGTATGGATCTTATTCCTAGAGCTAGTTTACCAAACAAGGCACCACATCAGTTGAGACCGACTGAGAATGAAGAACTCAGATAACAAGTTCATGAGTTGTTGAACAAGGGTTTAATCAGAGAAAGTTTGAGTCCATGTGCAGTACCAGTTTTATTGTCACCTAAGAAGAATGGAGAATAGTGAATGTGCACTGATTCAAGATCAATCAATAAGATCATAGTTAAGTATAGCTTTCCTATACCAAAGATGGATGATATAATGGATTGTTTGAGTGGAGAAAGATATTTTACCAAAATTGATTTTAAGAGTGGATATCATCAGATCAGAACCAGAGAAGGTGATGAGTGGAAGATTGCTTTCAAGATGAAAGAAGGTTTGTATGAGTGCATGGTTATGCCCTTTGGTTTAACTAATGCACCGAGTACATTTATGAGGTTAATAAATGAGGTTTTGAATAAATGTGTGATTATATACTTGGATGATATTCAGGAAGACTAGGGAAGAGCATTTGATGCATATAAGACAAGTATTGCAGAGATTGAAAGAGGAAAAGTTGTTGATAAATCTAAAAAAGTGTTTCTTCATGAAAGAAGAACTTGTGTATTTAGGATTTTTTATTTTAGTTGATGGTTTGAAGATGGATCCTAAGAAGGTTGAAGCTATACTTAATTGGCCTACACTTGAGAATGTCAATGAGGTAAGATTATTTCATGGATTGACAAGTTTATACAAGAATTTTTTCATAAATTTCAGTTCTATTTGTAATGTCATGACTGAGACAATGAGAGGGGACAAAGGGGAATTAAAATGGACACATGGAGTTGATAAGAGTTTTGAGACTTTGAAGCAGAAGGTTTCTAAATTACCCATGTTAGCCTTACCTTATTTGAATAAGGTATTTCAAGTTGAATGTGTTGCAAGAGGAAGTGCAATAGGAGTTGTGTTGACCCAAGAAGGTAAACTTGTTGCTTTCTTTAGTGAAAAGTTGAATGATGCATAAAGGAAATATTATTTATATGATCAAGAATTCTATGCTATTGTTCAAGCTCTGAAAAAATAGAGACATTATTTGATGCCAAGTGAGTTTGTGTTTTATACTGATCATAAGGTTTTGCAATATCTGGGTAGTCATAATAAGTTGAATCAGAGACATATGAAATAGGTAGAGTATTTGCAGAGTTTTCACTTTTGTGATTAAGCATAAGAGTGGAATTTCTAACTGAGTTGTTGATGCATTGAGTAGAAGAAGATCTTTGTTGACTAAAATGAGAATTAATGCTCTTGGTTTTGATGACATGAAGAATTTGTATGAAAATGATCCTGATTTTTCTGAGTAGTGGAGAGTGTGCAGAGCACCTACTCCAAATCAACCAATTAAGTATGAAGACTATTTCATTCAGGAAGATATGTTGTTCAAAGGTATTCAATTGTGCATACCGAGAGGATCAATGAGAACTAATTTGATAAAGGAAAAACATAGTATTGGTTTGGCTGGACATTTTGGTATTAACAAAATATTGAGTTTGCTTAAGGAAAGGTATTTTCGGCCTTAGTTATATAAGGATGATCATAAAATTTGTAAAAGTTGTGGAGTTTGTCAAGTTGCAAAAGGAGTAAGTCAGAATACTGGATTATATACACTGATTACTATTCCTGAGAAACCTTGGAGTGATATCAGCATGGATTTGGTTCTTGGCTTACCGAGGACAGAAAGAGGTAATGATTCCATATTTGTTTTTGTGGATAGATTTTCTAAGATGAAACATTTCATACCATGTAAGAAAACATCAGATGCATCTCATATAGTAGATCTTTTCTTTAAGGAGATTGTCAGATTGCATGGATTACCGAGGAGTATCATCTATGACCGAGACAGTAAGTTTGTTAGCTATTTTTGGAAAACACTTTGGAAGAAGTTGGACACTAAGTTGAAGTATAGTTCTACATTTCATCCACATATTGATGGACAAATAGAGGTTGTAAACCAAAGTTTGGGTAACTTGTTAAGATGTTTTTGTTGGAGACACACCGAGTAATTAGGATTTGATGTTAGCACAAGAAGAATTTTCATATAATAGTTTAGTAAATAGAAGCACTGGAAAGACACCTTTTGAGATTGTTCATGGCACACAACCAAGAGGTATATCAAAATTGAGAGACATTGCTGGAGAAGAGAAAAGAAGTGTTGAAGCAGAAAAGTTTGCTGAGTTTATGAAGACATTGCATGAGGATGTAAAATAGAAGTTGGAGCAAAGTAATCAAAAATACAAGGATAATGCAGATAAATCAAGTAGACATAAAACTTTTGAAGTTGGTGATGTAGTAAAGGTTCATTTAAAGAAAGGCAGATTTCCTATTGGAACTTATGGAAAACTGAAGATGAATAAATTTGGTCCTTGCAAAATATTGAGAAGATTTGACAGTGGAAATGCTTATGAAGTAGAATTACCTGATGACATGGATATATCACCTATATTCAATATTTCAGACTTGTATGAGTATCATGAACCTAATGAAGAAGTGAAAGTACCGAGTGATTATCCTAAGAAACAGATAGAGGAAGTTGAACATATTTTGAAATAGAGAGTTGGAAGAAGTAAAAGAGGAAAGGAATACATGGAGTATCTGATAAAATGGAAGAACAAACCGATTGAGGACTCATCCTAGATTTCTCAATCTTAGTTGGATTCATTTCAAGTTGGAACTGACACATCATTCGGGGAATCATTTCTTTTAACCCCAGGTGTCTGATACAGGAGCATCTTGGGTTCTATAGCAATCCTGATCAACCAAAAAAAATATGTTTGTTTTGTTCTTTAGCTTGTTTGGAGGCTGCTCGGTAAAGTGCTCAAAAACTGTTGTTGCTTGGTTACTTGTTTTGTCTTTATTTACCGACGAGTCTTGGTGTATGTTGGCTGTTCGGTGATTTCTTTCACCGAGTTGTTCATGTTTCTCGATCATCTTCTTACCAAGTGATTTATTTTGAAGTTGGATCTTTTGGCTGACTTCTGCATTTAATTTTTGTAGCGTAATCAATGTGGGATCGCTCATTGGGATGTGTGTGGACCTAAATCTGGGTCTTTACTATTTCCTATGTTGGATCTTTAGGATCTGAGTGTCGTCTTCTTTGGTGGACTCTTGTATATATTTGGTTTCTGTTCTTAGATTAGGTATAAGTTTTGGGGATAGAAGGTTAAGTGTTAGCGGATTCAAATCACAGGTGTGTGACCTCGCATGTATCAAGATTATTCTGTAAACATCTGAATGAATATGGCTGAAACTGGGAAGGCCTTACAACCTGACATGTAACTAGTTTGCTGAATTAATTCAAGGTATCTATTGTTTCTCCTCTTCCTTCTTGTGTTGTTGCTTCCGTGTTGTTTTGCAAGTTGGTTTGGAGAGCTAGGAGTGCCTTAGGCCCCTATTTTCCTTACCCTCCTTGCATCAAAATATAATGCTCATGTGAAGGTGGAGATATCATTTATTTAATAGTTATTATTTGAAATACTAGAGATGAAATTTGCTAGGGGGTTATATAGAAACGTGGTCAAAATGAGGAGTCACACACCATGTTTTTGATGTCGCAGATATGACACAAAAATTTAATTCCTTTATGGAGTGTTCAAGAATCTTGGTTAATTATATATATGACACATAAGAGGTGTATAGGATTTGTTAGAAGATTTACATAGTATACTAAGATGCTTAATGATGGCCTTAGGAGCAGTGGATTTTTTAATTTATTAGTATTTTGGATAAGCATATTTTTAATTACATATTGGAGGTACGAGATAGTGGATTGTAAGATTCTTTTGTAGGTACTCTAATGCAGTTGAAATATAGTTAGATGGATAATTGTATTGTATTATTTTATTATATTATTTAAATTATAATACAATTTTAAATTTCTTTGGGGTGATTTTTTATCAAATGATTTCTCCACACATATCTAATGTCTATATGATTTCTATTTTATATATTTGTTAAAAATTTCTTACTATCTGTTAACAAACTTTAACTTTAATTAATCACATTATATTAATATTAAATCACTACATAGTTAATATTTGTATTGTGTCATTTTCCATATATTTTTACATTTAATATCAAAATTTTAACTATATTATAGAAGGGGGCAGGTTTCTTGCAATGTGGAGAGATTTTTATGTTTGAATGGTGATTATTGTTTTAGTGATTGTACAAATCCTAGTGTGGTTAGAGAATCCATGGAAAGTACATAATGGTTAGAGATTGGAAAGTTAAATAAATTTAATTGTGAGCCATGAAAGTTAAAAATAGAGGATCTCTTAGCTCATAAATGTGATTTATAGAGATTAATTTTCAAGGAAGGATAACCCATGTAAAAAATTTATGAATCCTAGAGAAAGACGTATAAAAAAGCACAAGGACACATTTGGTCATGCATATTAAATTTAGTCACTTAAATACCTCAAGGGGGCTACCAATTTCAATTTGAAGATGAAAATTGGTGAGGAAGGAAATTTTTTATCTAAGAATTTATATGTATTTAATATTAATTAGATTTAGCTACATTATATTAATGTTAAGATAAGAGAGGAGGATAATTGTATTTTTCTACTTTTCTCTTTACTTAAATCTTGGGAAAGGCTAATAATTGTGGAGTGGTTCTAAGTATAGATTCCAAAATTAATCTCCTTGTTGTCACATATTTCATAATAAGGAAATATGCCAAAAATGCATGGGTGAGGATTTCATGGATGCAATAAGGATGCACATCATTGATGTGATAGACCAAAAAAAAGTGGTAGCAAAAAGGGGGTAAGGGATATCATTTAAATGGAAAATCAATAAGGAACTCGAAAGGTGTAGGGCACAAACACTAAATCTAAAATGTTATTATAGAGGACATTGACCTTGTATTTCTATGTCATTTTAATATGAATCTATATACTTTGGAAAGTGTTAAAGGGAGCGTGAGAGTTAACATATTTATTGTTTATTTCGTAAAACAAATTAAAATTACATTCCATTGAGGTGTTTTCTTTTCGATGACAAGTATCCACTTTCTAGTACAAAAAAACCCAGACTAACATGTTGATGGGTGTCATTTGTATGCTAACCAAACTGGGGTTCCCATGTTTGCATTTGTGTGGAGTGATCTATTGGAGCTATCAAAAAGTACTTAACTACTAGAGATTAAGTCATTGTAATTAGCTATGGATTAGACACCATGTGAAGGTCATATGAGCATTAAATTATTTCCACTATGTTGATTGGTTGCCTATTAAATTTTACTAGATCAATATTCTACTTCGAACTCATTTCTACCTCTAAATTAATTATTTTTCAAATGCGCACTCTCTAAATTTTAGTTTCCTCCAACTATAACTTTCCAATTACACATTTTCAATTCTTAACTGGTATTTTAGAAATTAATAATTAATTTAGTCTAATTCAATTTCGGATTTTTCCCTCTCATATAACTTCTACTTATGAATTGTAATATTAATAATAATTTAATTATTTTCTCATGTAAATTTGATTATAATTAGTTGGTAAAAAAGAAAGAGATAGACATATGCTTGGCTTATCTATACCATAGGAGATGGAAGAATCTTTCAAGCACTCGTAAGAGTTGTAAAGTCTTATTCTCTTGACAGCCACACAAAATTATCTCCAAACATTAACCGTTTGTTTCACAGAATTAGACTGGAATTGGCATTATCTAATTCCGGATAATGCCAATTCCATGTTTGTGTCCATCTTACAAAATTGGAATTGGAATTTTCAAATTCCAATTTTGCCCCAAAATGGGAATATGCATCTTCCACCTAAATAGGTGGAATTGGAATTGGCTTTTCTAATTCCAAATTTTATAAAACCAAATTTAAGCTTTACACGTGTGTATGTGTGTATATGTGTATATATACACACATGTGTTTATATATACCCACACATGTATGTATACATGTATATGTGTGTATATACACACATGTATATATATATACACACAGGGGTGTGTATATAAACACAAACATGTGTGTATGTGTGTATATATACACAAATGTGTGTATATGTGTATACATGTATGTATATACACATACATGTGTGTGTATGTATATATACATGTGTGTATATACATATGTGTGTGTATATACCCACACATGTGTGTATATGTGTGCATGTGTATGTGTATATTTGTGTATATATACACAAATGTATGTGTATGTGTGTATGTGTGTATATATACATACATGTATGTATATATACACACATGTATACACATATACACACATGTGTGTATATATATACACATGTATGTATATGTGTATATATACACACATATACACATCGTATTTAAAAACTTAAGAAATAAACAAGTAAAATTTCTTATGCATCTTCTCAGTCATCTTCCAGGTGAACCAAACGGGTCTAGTTCATATTCTAGAATTCATTTTCAGAATAGCAGAATTCCAGAATTCAATTGAATTCCAAAATTGACTATTCCAACATACACAAATTCCACGAAACAAACAAGCCAAGGAATAAAAATAAGATCCACCGAATAAATATCTACTTTCCTTTTTCCTAAGACTACTTCATGCAAGTCTTATAAATGGAAGACTTGGCATATCAGTATCATCTACTAGTACATTCCCAATATTTAATGGAAACAAATGTAGAAATTAACTTTAGAGTAGACCATATCTTTCAATAATTATACTAAATAATCGAAAGTCTATTTGCTATGTACTATCACTTCTCAAGAATTAGTAGTGTAACCATTTTCCTCCTCTTCTGAATTTAATTTCAGATGCTGGTCGGTTTATTTCATTTTATTAGTGGCATGAATGCAATCCTAGCCGTGGGGCCATTTGTATCCCAGTGACATATTTAGTGCAAAGATTTTTGTCTGTCGTTATGCTATATTTTCAAACTAATTCACGTAAGGGAACAATAATCCTACATACAATAACTATGGTATAACTAATATGTAGCTTTCAGGGAGGACCCAATGTCTTGCAGCAAAAGTTGTGGTGTAGTTGAGCACGTAGCATATTATAGCCACATCATTTGTAGCATGTCGGCACATCTAGTGCAGTGTTCACAATTTGTTTGTGGCCTTCGTACACTTGGTTTTCCTACACGTGTATGACTATCCCACGCATCTTATCTATTCCATTGAAACTAAAACTAAGGATTTATTAATTTATCTCTCTAGTTTTTGCTCATCTAAATTAATTTATCTCTCTAGTTTTTGTTCCAAACATAAGTTGATATGGTTTACACGTATCTTACGTTTATTTGTGGGATTCTTTTGATACATCTACTTAGGGAATGTGTTTTTTCACTGCTTTATAAGTTTGGTGTACACGTATCTTAGGTTTATTCGTTGGAGTTCTATGGTACATCTACTCAGGGAATGGGCTTACTCATATTGTTCTACAAGTCTTGGCTTGTAATGGAAATATGAGCTTTATTTGTTTATGCATTGTTTAGGGTGTTTTCCTAGAGGGGATGTTTGAAAGATTATTATCATTTTTTTTATTTTTAAATAGGAGTTTTTATTGGGCTGGGATCTAATTTAATTGGTAAGAGCTTTTTGTGGTAAAGCACGAGGTAACAAATTCGATCTCCCTCCAGCTACATGGTAATGAGGATGTGTCCCATCAATATCATCGATACCATTAAAAATTTTGTTTATAAGAGGATGTTATACCCCGTAGGACTAAAAATTTCTCATACCAACTTAATATTTTTATCTACCATTTATCAATCATATACAATTTTAAAATTTCTCTTAATCAATTTTTTATCATTTAATATTTTCATAAATTTTATTAAATTAAATATATAAAACAATAAAATTCATGCAACCACCTACTTTAAAATACTCCTAAAAATCTAACAAACTTGAATTGAATTTTATATGAAACCCCTCCATGAAATTGCAGCCTTAATCTACCAATTATTTTGTTAATTTCATTTTTGATCTCTTCTTATTTCTGTCAAAAAGTCATTAATATCAGCTTTTCTATTTTCAATGTGTAATCATATTTTACATGACTTCCTCCTATTGAAGAAAATACTTATGCATTAACTATTGGCCTTTATTTTTTAGTTCTTGTTGTTAGTAAGAATTTTTATGTTTACATCATGTATTACATTTAAGTAGCACTTGCACCTAGAAGAGGTGCAATGGTGATGCAGTCAAGCTTGAAGGATCCAATAAAGGACTATCCAAACTTGCAGCCAACAACAAGAACAACAATGGAAACACAACAATAACAGATATAATAACTTATATTATCTCTGAAACTCAACTACATGCAACATGTCAGGATGTAAGGCCTTCCCGATTACGGCCAATACATCAACAAATTCAACAAGATCTCGCAAGATCCAACTTCACCAGCCTACCCTACAACTAAGTGGAGAAACCAGATCTAAACTTGTGCTCGCAAGCTACCAAGCAATTTTACAAGTTTCTTTCTTACCCACTTACTACTGTCTGTTGTCAACTTATCTTTCTTCTTCTGTCTCCCTCCTCTAAATGCTACCTACACACTCCTTTTATACAACACAGCCACAAGTCGGCTTCACAAAAAAATAATAAATCTCAGTCGGCCCAAAACAATCCACGATGAATCATATTAAATGACCCAATCGGCTGTAAACAAACAATAAATACAAAGAAGAAAGCACCAAATCAAATTTAGGTCCACACAAGATCCAATGTATCAAATTTGCATGCCTCGAAACTCTGCACGATCCCAACAACCCCCTCAAATCATGGATGCAATCTCCAATATCTGCCAAATCCATAAAATCCAGTCGGTGAACTCATCAACCGAGATAGTCAGTGAACTCATCAACTGAGACCCCCAAGTCGGTATCAAGCACAAACAAAACCACCAAGCCCGTTCGGTGAATCAATGTTGCCAATAGACACCGAGTCCGTTCGGTGAAGCAAGATACTCCTTCCGCCGAGAATCGAGCACCAAAATGACCTAGAACAACCAAACTCCAGCGAGATCTTCCAACTCACCTACTGAGAACGAAATAGAACTTAAACATTTTTTTGGTTGATAGAAGATTGCCAACTTCCCTAGGATGCTCCTGCAACAGACACCCCAGGTGCAAAAAGATGTTCTAGCAGCTCCATGAACATCTTCTGGGATTCATCACATAGATCCAAACTAATTCTTGATACACATATCCTTCGGGTCCTTAACTGATACACCCATGCCTCGGTTCTTCTTTTGCTTTCTCTTATTACTAGAACTCTCTGAAGTGCCTTCAGATCTCTAAACCTTAATGTCTGCTCTAACCTCTGCAGTCATCTCAAATTTTCTACCAATGCTCAAGTTCCTCCTCCCTTTGTCTTCATCCTTCAAAGGAATCAAAATAAACTTATGTCCATCTTTCAGGATAGTAAAGATGTTCCTCTTACAGTCATGAATATCCTCTCTATCATACTGCCAAGGCCTTCCAAGTAAAACATGAAAAGAACTCATCTCCACAATGTCACATAATACTTCATCTTTATAATAGCCTCTCTATCATATTTCTTGGACATTTTGAGTTGTGTCTCCATTGTTTGCTTTGTGACAAGTTATTTTGTTGTGGGTGATCTTGGCTTATGAATTCGATGAATTCTAACATGGTATCAGAGCCTGGCTGGAGCAGCCCATTCTTAGGTTTTTTCAAGATTTTTTGGAGCGTCGAGGTTTTTAATTTTTTAGATTTGTTTGTGTGGATATTGAGGGGATTTTTTATTTGGATAACTTTGATCACAAAGGGACATCACAGATGTTCTCAAAATGCCCAAAAACCCCTATTTTCATATAAGGCACGTCCAATTTGGACACAGTTGAATTTGAGCCCTCTTTTTTTGCATGCATGGCCTTGGCATGCTTTTTGAGGCAAAAAAGTGCCTTGGTTTTCACATAGCCTCGGTTTCCATGCTACTGATGTCAACAGTCACAAGTCTGAGATCTGGATTAAATTTGACAGCCACCAACCCATCATATAGCTTGTCTTTTTTCATAATGAGAACCTTGTGGTGTTTTGCTCATATCTTGAGCATACAGTATCATTTTTTTGGAAAATGAGATATCGTTGGAAAGATGGTTCCAAGCCTGACCTAATTTTCTAGGTTTTCTTTTCTTAATTTTTCTGTCCTTCATGGTTTTTTTCCAATCAAAGTCAGGTTTCTATTTTGCACTCTGGTCACTATTTTTTGCTCCTCTAGACTCCATTTTTTGACTTCCGCCTGGCATCAGAAAGCTGGTTTCATTCTCCTTCTTCTTGTATGGGTCTCATTACCAAAATCTTCTCTGGGTATATTTTATTCATTTTTTTTTCTTTTGGCAGTCTGGTGGATATCTTGGATGTTTCAGGTCTTGGGATCATTTTTTGTGCATGGGATGACTCCTTGTTAGATGTTACATATGTTTCTTTAGCTTTCAGTCATTCCTAGATATTGTATACATATTTTTATGTAGCATCTATTTTTTGCAAACACACTGAGACAAAGTGTCATCATGCATGCTTGGGATCCCGCACATTTTGTGCCTGATTGTACTCGCACTATATTATAAAGTGTCATGGGGGGTTGATGAACCTTTTGTCAAGTGAGTGTTCCTTCCATGACATTAGCCTCATGTGTGTCAGTCTCTGATCATCCTCGACATCGTACTTTATTTATGCTTGTATGTTCTTCATCATGTAGTTATTCTTGGCAGTCTCTCAGTGTATCTGTTATACCTCTCCCTAATCAACATTATATGGGGTATTTCCTGTTGGTTCTATATGCTTCCTTGGTTCAATGGAGTGAGCTATGTTTTCATTTTTTGTTCCTATATCCTAGGCGGATGCAGTGGCTGGTACCTATGCATTTCGGTGAGATGGATCATTTAACATATGGACACTCTTCTTTCATTCCTATTTTGGAGGCTTCAGACTTGGTATTTTTTGCCATCTGTATCTTCGAGTTCTGATGTTTTCCTTGTTTGCCATCTTGATTCAAGTAGTGTCATTTGAGGGCACTCATACAGAGCAGTTCTTTGATAGTGTTTGCAGTTTCATGCTTCAGAGGTGTTCTACATGTTCTTTCTCTGTTCCTATTTTCTAGGACATTGTCTAGTTTGGAGGCTTCTTCAGTCCTTCACTTGGCTTCATCTCTTTTTAGAGAGAGGTTTTTCCCACTGGGTTTTCTCATTTTCTCCTCTTTATAGATATTTTTGTACTTGTGTACCTCATTAGGCCTTGTTGTTAGGACCCATTTCCTTCTTTCAGTAGTTGTTTCTAGGTTTTTGGCTTCTCCCTAAGTTTATCTTAAGGGGGGGTGTTAGAGTTAAAAATATATTTACACTTATTAATTAAATCGTTATTTATTTAATTATTAAGTCACCTTTCACTTATTAATTAAATTATTATTGATTTAAATATTAATGTCAATTTTTATTTCTATTTCACCTAAGTTAAACTTTAGGCATGCAATAATTGATTCTTTTATTAATTATTCATGCAACCTAGGTGTCTCCACCCTTCTTAGGGTTTTGATCTCCTTTATTAGGATTGATCACTTTGTAATTATGTATCTCTCTCAGGAATTCCCTCAATTCCTTCTCTGAATGATATTTCATATTTCTTGGACATTCTAAGTTGTGTCTTCATTCTTTGCTTTGTGACAGGTTATTTTGTTGCAGGTGATCTTGGCTTATATGAATTCGATGAATTCTAACATGTTTTGATGCATTACTTTATCAAAAACATTGTGGTATTCATTTACATTTTTTATTTAATATATAGTTTAGATCTAGACTATTGAAATAAAAAGTGACATTGACCTCCATAACATATATCTTAATTAATTATGTTTCACTACATTGTTTTATCAAAAATATATATCTTAATTAATTATAATTAAGCATGTGTATATATAAAAGTGTATCATGTCTAAACATGTTGGATTGGTTTAAATAGAATGCTCATGTGAGGGTGGAGATATTATTTATTTAATAGTTATTATTTGAAATACTTGAGATGAAATTTGATAGGGGGTTATATAGAAACGTGGTCAAAATGAGGAGTCACACACCATGTTTTTGATGTCGTGGATATGACACAAAAATTTAATTCCCTTGTGGAGTGTGTAAGAATCTTGGTAAATTATATATATGATACATAGTAGGTGTATAAGATTTGTAAGAAGATCTACATAGTATACTGAGATACTTAATGATGGCCTTAGGAGTAGTGGACTTTTTAATCTATTAGTATTTTGGATAAACATTTTTTTTAATTACATATTGGAGGCATAAGATAGTGGATTGTAAGATTCTTTTGTAGGTACTCTTGTGCAGTTGAAATATAGTTAGATGGATAATTGTATTGTATTATTTTATTATATTATTTAAATTTTTATATACAATTTCAAATTTCTTTGGGGTGATTTTTTATCAAATAATTTCTCCACGCATATCTAGTGTCTATATGATTTCTATTTTATATATTTGTTAAATTTTACTTACTATTTGTTAAAAAAATTTAACTTTAATTAATCACATTATATTAATATTAAATCACTACATAGTTAATATTTCTATTGTGTCATTTGCCATGTATTTTTACATTTAATATTAGAACTTTAACTATATTATAGAAGGGGGCAATGTTGATATATTTTTATGTTTGAATGGTGATTATTATTTTTGATAATCCTTAAAGGATCATAAGTTGTCATTAGTATACAAGGAAATAGTTTTTTGATCGTCGGTTATATGATCACCGACTAACAACATTCAGTCAAGCGCAAAGGTCACCGAAACAGTCAAGCGCAGAGGTCACCGAAAATGTCTTAGCACAATGGTCACTGAAATCAGTGAGCACTGATAGCACTATCACCGACAGATAGTTCAAAGAGTAAACCAAGAGCAGAGTTCACAGAGTAACCCGAGAGCATAGTCTACAGAGTAACCTGAGCACTAGTCTACCGAGAGACAGTTTTATTCCCGAAAAAAGTGGATCTCAAACTACACGTCAGCTAAAGCACTTTAGTCTTTAAAATAGATTTATGCTTAGTTGGACAACTTTTTTGTGGATCAAGAACACCGTAATATGTGGATTTAATTAGTTTAACTAGTTATATTCATGCAAACTAGGAGATCAAGGTCAAGTTGTAAACCTTTGATCATAGAGTTTTTCATGTAAAGCGTGAAACCTAATTAGGCCAGAACCTTTGTATATATAGATGTATAATCAATCAAGAACATGATGATTGTAGCCGGAGAAGACATCTATTGATCTCATAGAGAGTTTCAAGAAAAAGGACACAAAAGGAAGAATTCAGTTATGAAGAACTAGATTCAAGGCTACCAAGAAGAACAGAGGTATTATTCATCACAATTAGGTGATACATAATTTTGTGAACTTAAAGGATCTGTATTCAAAAATTTAAGATTGCAATTTATCAGGTCATAAGTATTTTTGTCTACTCTCTAACAATTGTAGCAAATAGAAGAAATCCTTCAAGAAGGTGGACTTAACAATCTTATTGTAAATCTCTTAACCGAGTGCACACATACATTGTGTTATTGAAATCTCTTAACAGAGTAGACTTAACAAGTCTAACATGTTACTCCTAACAGGGTAAGATCATTAGAAGTGATCACAACTTGTAGCCTTAACTGACACCTTCCATTCTACAGATAGTGAAGCTTTGTGGGTTTCATCCCCACCGCAGTTTTTACCTTCTAACAGGGGTTTTCTGCATTACCAATTCTTGTGTCATGTGTAACTAAGTTTCATGAATATTTCTATGATTGTTTACATGTACTTACATTTATGTTATGATATTACATGCATAAGGTAGAAAAGCAATATGGTCGGTAATGCAAGAAAAGATTACTAAGGTTGATTGATAAAAGTTTTAAGGGTATTGATTCACCCCTCCCTTATTAGTACATGCCCTTCCATTATTTCAATAATTGGTATCAGAGCTAGATCTCATATTTGTAAAATTTTAATCACTTGAGAGAAAATATCATACAATGGAAAGGTATAAGCTTGATAAGAATATTGAGAATCAGAAGTTGCAAATACATATTTTCTTTGAGCAATACAAAGAGGCAAGAAACAAGATGAAAGAGTTATTGGATGAAAGGAAAGTCATGGCATCTCGCAACAATGAAACTGACTATAATGAAGAAGAGATACCTGACCTATTTGATTCATCGGGATCCAGATCTAGCAACACATCTTGTAATACATCTGGTAGTACATCTGACACATCTGAAGGAAGCATTACAAATCTAAATAAAATCAATCAACATCTAACTGAAAAAGTGAAGATACTGTAGATCGGTCAAGAGACACAAATGGTAAGAGTGATTGATGTTATGAATAATGCAAGATAAGATGAACAAGAAAGAAATTTGGCTATTGATGATAGAAGAAAGATCACTAAAAAGGTACAAGAGAAAGAAACTGAGATACAAAGACTAACTGAACATCACCATGAGATCACCAATCAAATAGTTCTTATGTGTCATGAGGCCAACCGAGTGAACATGGAAATTAATGGGAAATTGGAAGCTAGTGGTGAACTAACAGAAGAAAATGAGAAACTAAAGCATGAAGTGAGGATTCAACAACAACATAATGATATGATCAAGAAAGCTAAAGAAAGTACAAAAAGAATAGATGAATTTTTGAATGGAAAAAGAAGACTCAACAAAAATATCAGTTTAGGATATACCGAGCGTAGATAATCATCAAACCAATCTGATCAAAGGAATTTCTACACAAATCCAAGATCAAAGAAGAAGTCATGCAATCACTGTGGAAAACCAGGCCACACATCAAATGTTTGCAAGAGAAAAGCTAAAGGTATTCCAAAATCTACTTCTACATTCATAGGTAATTGTTATAATCGTAACAAGCATGGACACAAAGCACATGAATGCAGATCTAAGGTGAACCAACCAAAGAAGGAATCCTACATGGAAAAATATTGTCCTACTTGCAAAATGCATGGCCACACATCTCATGAATGCAAGAAAAAAGAAAAAGCAAGTATGGAAACCAAAAGAACAAGAAAATGCTTATAAACTGAGGAGAGTTGGTAATACATATGTTTGGGATTACAACACTTGGGTAAATTGCACAGCATGTGGAAGATATGGACATATAGCTTCTAACTATATGATGAAATGGACAAGAAGGTATAGAAGCTGGACTAACCCCGGAATGGCATGCTTACACTATCATAAGGTTGGGAACTTAAGAAAAGACTGTAGAGACCGAGTGACAGAGTCAAGAACTTTTGCAAATGGAAATACTATTGAAAACATCAAGAAGATAATAAATCAAATGTGGAGGAAAGCTTCAATCAATGATAATGTTGGATCAAGCACTACAGTTGGTGACACCTCATCCAATAGATCTGGTGATTCCACCACCCCCACCTAAGCAATACAAGTAAGTATGGAACTGCACTATACAAAGCTATATTTTACATCACTTTCAATATTCATTGATAATATGTCAAATTAGCATGAATTAAGATACACTATGGTATTACTTGTTATGATTTTGTGAATCCAGTCTCATCAATCAATACATACCGAGCATCGTTGGTGTACATATGAAAAAAACCAAGTTGTCAATATAATCTGAGCATCATCAGTAAACATGTGAAAGAAAATCAAGTCTTCGCTACATACCGAGAACCGTCGGTGAACATGTGAAAAGTAAAACTAAGTTGTCACTTACCCCGAGTGTTGTATACTCACCAAGGATGAAGACTTTGGTATGATACTTGAGCATCTTTGTCTCGTCGATTGAGTGCTAACTAAAGCATTCAATGCACCACTTAGGTTATTTTCTATAAATAAGGAAACAAAGAGCTCATTCATTCACCAAGTGATAAAGAAAAAATAGCATAGAGAAGAAGAGTGACTAAGAGCGACAAGATTGCAGAACGATTCACAGTAGATTCAAAGGCTACTTCAAAAAATTTCAACCATCCACGGAAAAGATCAAGTGAGTATCTAGACTCACCGAGCTAACAATTTATTTACAAGAAACCCTAAATATTTCATGAACAATGGTAACTACCTCACAAGTCTCAAAGATCAAGAACACAAAGGACAAGAAGATCAACCTAATTAAGAACACAACCTGTGAGGAGCCTAAATATAAGTTTTTCCCTGAGGTTGTTGCTCAACCCGACGACAAGGGAGCATTTTCAAGTATCCTTCCTAGGGTTTTGTTGGTTGAAGATATCAGTGCATACATCCATCGCAAGGTTGCAGAGATTGGAGATCTTGAGATTGAAGAAGCTTACCAGAAGCTATGCAAGGATGGAAACTTGAAAGATGAACACAAGCACATTGAGGTGAAAGGGTTAACTAATGCCCTACTATTCCTGAGAGAGTTCAAGATTGAATGGATACACATTGTACTTAGCCAGTACATGATAGAAAAATGTGGTTGGATAAACCAAAACTGATCACAAAGGATGTGATTCACGTTGTAACTAGTTATCCAATAACCGAAAAGGCTAAATCCCTAAAGCACCCTCCACGCACCGAGATCAAAAAACTAAATAAGGCAGAATGGTACATAAGAGGATTGAAAGTTAATACAATCACCAACCCTAAAATAAATTTTAGTGCATGTGTGATTGGGTACAAGATATTCCAAGCTAGCAGAATGAACATCATAGCATGTGGAGTAGTTGACACTGCTTATAAGATTGTAAAGAAGGGAATTCAACTGGACATATTTGAGCTGCTACTAAAGTAACTAGAAGAAAACATGTGAAAAATTAGATCAACCAAATCTAATTCATGTAAGTTTGGTTTCCTCCTTATGTGCATATTCTTCTATTTTCGTAATTTCTTCCCTTCTGTCAGTAATGTCACTTGGGACACAACCCGGCCAATAATTGCATAGATTAGTGAATTCATTAAGTCACTAGGGGATAAATTCACATCTATAATGGATGCATACTTCATCACTTTCAAGCATAGAATGTAGAAGAGAATGAGAATCCCTACACAACTGGTTGAACAATACAAAGATGACAAGAACTACTGAATTGACAATTGCATCAAGAACCAGGAATAAGACTACAAAAGAGGTAGACTCACCACCCTTGAAGAAAGAAATGGTGAGAACATATCAGAAAAGGAAGAATGCATCCTCTACCGGGAAATCAGAACTGAAATAGAGAAGGAAATATCTAAGAGGAAAAGAAGACAAGGATGATACAGAAAATGGTGAAAGAGAATAAAGACTCATAGAAGAATAGGCTAAAATACCTAAAACAATTGATGAAGTTGTGGAGTCAATCATCAACACAGGAAGCATATGACATCACAAGATTAGACAATGGCTAACCTTGTCTCTCGAGATTCAAAATAAGATAGAAGAGACCATAATTAAGGCAATAGTTGCATACAAGTATGTACCTATACAATTCAACAAGAATATTCCCCAAGAGCTCAATGACAAAACATAAGCAAGATGGACATATGGATTGCACACATAGAAACAAATGAGGGAAAGATCCCTAGTTAATTTCATGCCTGAGTTCATAGTTGAAGAAATTGATTCAATAATGAAGGAGCATGCAAATAAATTTTTTGCAAAGATGAGAGCATAAAAAGTACTACAGGGCATATTAGAAGACATTTACAAAGAAATCAATGAGATTTGGAATGAAATATTCAATCCACCTGAGCAGGAACAAGATATAACTGAAACTTCTCACCCCGACGAGAAGGAGGCCACAACAAGCCCCAAGCACATACTGATCAATGACACCGAGGATGTCGATCCAATTGACTTAACCACAGAGGAAAGTAAGGCCATGGATGAAATTTCAAAAATATTACAATCATTAGGGGAACAACTGACATAAAAATACAAGATGTCAATGAAGGTGATCCTGCTGATGAAGTAAAGGCAGATAAAGATGTCACTGTCACCACTAAGCCCACAAATGAAAAGGACACAACTAATGTTGCAGAGGCAAATATACCAGGTAAACTGCCCTACTTGATTCAAGAAATCAATGTGATGACTGAATTACAATAGGCACCATCAGAGCCTGATGCAGACATATCAGAGGACAAAGCCAATGAATATGAGGAGAAGAAAAAAGATACAAATGAGGAGAAGGAAGATGAAAGTGGAGAGGATAAGCCAAGTGATACACCTGCCAAGGAAAATGAAGAGGTAGAAAAGTTTGTAGAATAGGAAAAAGTTCAAGTAGAGGCATCTACAACCGAACAACAGATTCACACCGACCAGCATACTAAAGGCACAACACCTCCCAAGAAATCATTGAGGACAATAGAGCAAGAAAAGGAACTTGCTATGGTAATTCATTCTCCTACTTCCAGTACCATTCCAAAGAAGAAGAAGAAGAAGAAGAAGAAGAATAGTAAAGCACCGGTCATACTTGATGAAATAATAGATATACCCGACTGTGATCCAAGAAATCTGGATCCCGATTCATAGACCAAGTATGGATAACTATTCAAAAGGAAGGTAATACAGGAAAAGCTCAAGAAGGAGCACAAAAATTCACAAGTCCTGGATACTACAAAGGAACTCCTATTGCAGATAGTTCCTGACACAGAGATTGATCAAAATTCACCCATCCTTGATCAACTAGTAGTTCTGACTGAGGCCATAACATCACAGAATGTAGAAGTTGACAAGGTCATTGAGGAACGTGCAGAAGAGAAGTGTCACTACAAGCTCACAGAGAAGATCAACCAAGAAGTGGAAGAAAACAACGTAAAATAATCTGAGCTAGTAACTAAATTGGAACCAATAATATTAGAAGTAGTTAACTTAGTTCAAAATTTATGCACACTACTGAGCATAGTGAAAAGATAACTAAAATAGATTAAGATCTTAAAGCTAGTCCATAAAGTCTCACAACCGAGGAAAATGCATTCCAATTGCATTATGAGTAGATTGTAGAATCAAAACGGTTGAGACTTGAGATACAAAAGGATGAAATCAAAATCAGAGATGAGGTAAATGAGCTCTAAGCTATGTTACTACCGAATCTCACATTAATGTTGAAACACATGACTTCGAAAAAGACATTAATTGCCACCCTAGAGATGTCAGTCACCAAGAGTATCTATGACATGCATGCCAAAATTACTTTGGAGCACATGACCCTTGATCACCTCAAGGAGAAATGGGAGAAGCAGATGGAAGACATTCAAAAATCCCATGCCCACATATTTGACAAGTTGTAAGTACTACACCTTTGTCATTATTTTCAAAAAAGGGGGGAAAATATATGTATACATTAAAAAGGGGGAAAATGTATATACCTCACAAAGGAGGAAACATGTACATACACTATACCGAGGCATGCACATAGGGGGATTCATTGACAAGGTAAACACTTGGTGAATATAGTGAACATAGTAGTTTCCACATATCAGTTTTTCATACTAATTCCAAAGGGGGAGATTGATAATCCTTAAAGGATCATAAGTTGTCATTAGTATACAAGGAAATAGTTTTTGGACCATTGGTTACATGATCACCAAGTGACAACATTCAGTCAAGTGCAGAGGTCACCGAAACAGTTAAGTGTAGAGGTCACCGAAACAGTCAAGCGTAGAGGTCACCAAAAATGTCTTAGCACAGTGATCACCAAAATCAATGAACACTTATAGCACTATCACCAAAAGATAGTTCAAAGAATAAACTAAGAGAAAATTTCACGGAGTAACCCAAGAGCACAGTATACAGAGTAACCCGAGCACCAGTCTACTGAGAGACAATTTTATTCCTGAGAAAAGTAGATCTCAAACTACACGTCAGCTAAAGCACTTTAGTCTTTAAAATAGATTTATTCTTAGCTGGAAAACTATATGTGCGGATCAAGAACACCATAATATGTGGATTTGATTAGTTTAAATAATTATATTCATGCAAACTAGGAGATCAAGGTCAAGTTGTAAACCTTTGATCATAGAGTTTTTCTTGTAAAGCGTGAAACCTAATTAGGTCAAAACCTTTGTATATATAGATGTATAATCAATCAAGAACATGATGATTGTATTCGGAGAATACATCTATTGATCAGACAGAGGGTTTCATGCAGAAGGACACAAAAAGAATAATTCAATTATGAAGAACTAGATTCAAGGCTACCGAGAAGAACAGAGGTATTATTCATCACAATTAGGTGATACATAATTTTGTGAACTTAAAGGATCTATTTTTTGAAATTCAAGATTTTAATTTATCAGGTCATAAGTATTTTTGTCTACTCTCTAAAAATTGTAGCAAATAGAATAAATCCTTCAAGAAGGTGGACTTAATAGTATTATTGTAAATCTCTTAACCGAGTGCACACATACATTATGTTGTTGAGATCTCTTAATAGAGTAGACTTAACAAGTCTAACATGTTATTCCTAATAGGGTAAGATCATTAGAAGTGATCACAACTTGTAGCCTTAACCGGCACCTTCCATTCTGTAGATAGTGAAGTTTTGTGGGTTTCATCCCCACCGCAGTTTTCACCTTCTAACAGGGGTTTTCTGCGTTACCAATTCTTGTGTCATGTGTAACTAAGTTTCATGAATGTTTATATTATTGTTTACATGTACTTACATTTATATTATGATATTACATGCATAAGTTAGAAAGAAATTTGGTCGATAATTCAAGAAAATATTACTAAGGTTAATTGATAAAAGTTTTAAGGGTACTGATTCACCCCTCCCCTCTCAGTACCCTTCCATTATTCCAATAGTTTCAGCGGTTGTATAAATTATAGTGTGGTTAGAGAATCCATGGAAATCACATGATGGTTAGAGATTGGAAAGTTTAATAAATTTAATTGTGAGCCGTGAAAGCTAAAAATAGAGGATCTCTTAGCTCATAAATGTGATTAAGGGAGATTAATTTCTAAGGAAAGATAACCCATGTAAATTTTTTATGAAGCCTAGAGAAAGACATAAAAAGGTACAAGGACCCATGCTTTTAAATTTAGTTCACTTAAATACCTCAAGGGGGATACCAATTTCAATTTAAAGATAAATTTATATGTATTTAATATTAATTAGATTCACATCTACATTATATTAATGTTAAGATAAGAGAGGAGGATAATTGTATTTTTCTACTTTTCTCTTTACCTAAATCTTGGGAAAGGCTAATAATTGTGTTGAGTGGTTCTAAGTTATAGATCCCAAAATGAATCTCCTTGTTGCCACATATTTCATAATGAAGAAATATGAGAAAAATTCATGGGTGAGGATTTCATGAATGCAATAAGGATGCACATCATTGATGTGATAGACCAAAAAAATGTGGTAATAAAAAGGGGGTAAGGGGGTATCATTTAAAAGGAAAATCAATAAAGAACTCAAAAGGTGTAGGGTACAGACACTAAATCTAAAATGTTCTGATAGATGGCATTGACCTTGCATTCCTATGTCATTTTAATATGAATCCATGTGCTTTGGAAATTTTTATAGGGAACGTGAGGGTTAACATATTTATTATTTATTTCGTAAAACAAATTAAAATTACATTTTGTTGAGGTGTTTTCTTTTCGATGACAAGTATCCACTTTCTAGTACAAAAAAAAAACCCAGACTAACATGTTGATGGGAGTCATTTGTATGCTAACCAAACTTGGGTTCCCATGTTTTCATTTGTGTGGAGTGATCTGTTGGAGCTATCAAAAGTTACTTAACGACTAGAGATTAAGTCATTGTAATTGGCTATGGATTAGACACCCATGTGAAGACCATGTGAGCATTAAATTATTTCCACTATGTTTATTGGTTGCCTATTAAATTTTACTAGATTAATATTCTACTTTGAACCCATTTCTACCTCTAAATTAATTATTTGTTAAATGCACACTCTCTAAGTTTTAGTTTCCTCCAACTATAAATTTCCAATTACACATTTTCAATTGTTAACTTTGGTATTTTAGAAATTAAAATTTAATTTAGTCTAATTCAATTTTGGATATTCCCCTATCTTATATACTTTCTAATTATGAATTGTAATATTAATAATTTAATTATTTTCTCATGTAAATCTGATTGTAATTAGTTGGTGAAAAAGAAAGAGATAGACATTTACTTGGCTTATTTATACCATAGGAGATGGAAGAATCTTTCAAGCACTCGTAAGAGTTGTAAAGTCTCATTCTCTTGACACCCATAAGTATCTACTTTCATTTTTTCTATGACTACTTCATGCAAGTCTCATAAATGGAAGAGTTGGCATATCAGTATCACCTACTGGTACATTCCCAATATTTCATGGAAACAAATGTATAAATTAACTTTAGAGTAGACCATATCTTTCAATAATTATACCAAATAATCAAAATTACATTTTCTATGTAATCTCACTTCTCAAGAATGAGTAGTGTAACCATTTTCCTCCTCTTCTAAATTTAACTTCAGATGGTGGTCTGTTTATTTCATTTTTTTAGTGGCATGAATGCAATCCTAGCTCTGGGGGCATTTGTATCCCAGTGACAAATTTAGTGCAAAGATTTTTGTTTGTCGTTATGCTATATTTTCAAACTAATTCATGTACGGGAACAATAATCCTACGTACAAGAACTATGGTATAATTAATATGTAGCTTTCTGGCAGGACCCAGTGTCTATAGAAAAATATGTGTAGTTGAGAACGTGCCATATTATAGCCACATCATTTGTAGCATGTCGGCACATATAGTGTAGTGTACACAATTTGTTTGTGGCCTTCATGCACTTGGTTTTCCTACACATGTATGACTATCCCAGGCTTCTTATCTATTCCATTGGAACTAAAACTAAGGATTTATTAATTTATGTATAGTCAAAAAATGGAAGCACTTGCATTGTAGACTTGTTTAGCCTTCCGAGTAAGTGGTTTGGGGTCATGAAAAGCACCTTGAATGGGTTACTAATCTTGACATGTCTTCCCCCCTATTCTGTCCTTCTTTCCACTCCTTTTTAGCCTCATTTCTGCAATCTGAACTGCAGACTGGTGATTCTAGGCTTCAAGGTCAAGGTAAACCTTTTAGGTCTAGGTCAACCTTGACCCTGACCTAGGTCAAGGTCAACCTCGACCTTGACCCAGGGTTCAAATCCCGGGGTCTCACAGTTTCCGGCTGTCGGTCTTTGCAAAAAGTGTTTTCCCGCTTTCGGGTCGACTATTTCGGGTTTCGAAGCGTCGATTCCTAAATTATATTTAATATAGGTCCTCTCCTAGGGGTAAAGGTTTTAATTGGAATTTAATTATCCTATGTCAGCCTCCTTAGAAGATTGTGCCCTAGTTTCATATAAAAGGGAGCCTTTCTCCCCTCATTTTCTCTAAGTCCTCTATTGAAGCCTATGCATCGTTGAGCAATTGAGAAACATCATCAAGTGAAGATTCAAGAAAGAAATCAAGAAAGATTTAAAGCAAGGATTCATCCACCATCAAGCCTTCAACCATTCAAAGAGATCCATGGGAGGCCATTGAAGGATTCACGCCACATAGTGCCCTTTTGGTGATCTCTCCATCCACCTTCTTGCAATCCTATTCCAAATTCAAGAACCCATTCAAGACTTGGTGTTGGAGAACTACAAGAAAGAGATTGAAGACATCCTACCTTTCTAAATTCCACACTTTGAAGCATACTTGTGGATCCACAAATTCAAATCCGCCACAAGGACTTTTACAAGCAGGGTGAATTCATGCATTTACTTTGTTTATCTTTATGCAATTTCAATTACATATATTTGAGGTTAATTCTAAAACCGGTTTTTGACTAAGGCAAACCCCTCCCCCACAACATACAAACCTCTTTTTCTTGTAGGTACAGGTTTGGGACTGTGGATTTGGACACAGATATGGATACCCTTTTTGGCTTTCTTTCAGACGGCGCAAACAGATTCTTTGTCGGACCTGTGCAGGTCAGGGTCGACATTATTGGGTCAGGGTTGACATTTGTGGGTCAAGGTTGACCTTTTTCATAAGATGACATCGGATCAGGAAAATATTTCTGGGTTTTGTTCATCTCTATGTTTCCTTTCCAGATCATGCTTCAATTTTTCTAGAAACAGTCTACAGACCTCAGAAAATAGCATTCTTTGATTTACAATTTTTTAAGGTTGGTTCTTCTTACTATCCTTTTCAATTATTGTAATTAAACATATTCATTTAATCAATTAATATAATTTAAGATCCCCTTCTTTGTTCTCTTTCTAAATAGTTGATTCATTTGTGCATTAACCCTTCTTTTGGGTTGATCAACTTGGATCTTCCATTTGTACATTTGAGGATAGAAAAGGAGCATATTATCTTCTCCCTAATCACAATTGCAATACACAATCAATCAAATTAAATTAAGTGTAAAGTAGGGTTAAGGAATTCAACACACTCTAAGCAAATCAAACAACAATTAACAAATAATCTCCTTACCCCTTTCCAGCACTTTACATTTTGGTGAACCCGCGATAGACAACTCTTTCTTTTTGGTGTTAGATTTACATTGTTTATGCTAGATCTTGCATGTTCTTTCAAATTGCATTTAAATTCAATAGATCAAAATTTTGTGTTAGTTCATTTGTATTGTATTGGTGTATGAGATTTACCACATCTAGTCCTACTTATAGTATTCCGATTAGAAGAAGCCGTAGACTTATGGGTTACTTTGATCCTGAGTCTTCCTCTCCTTTTCTTAGGATCCCAGATGACAATTTGATAACTCATGATTCTAATCCTTCCATAGAGAATAACTCTTCTCACTCATCTCTTGATGAAGATGACGCTTTAAGAGTTCCTCCTGAACAAGTGCAAAACCTTTCAACCAAACTTGATAAAATGGGAAATTGGCTTATCCAAGAAAACCATAATCAATATTCTATCCAAGCTATAGAGGCTCTTAAGAAAGTTCTCTGTGATAATGATCAAGGTATTAATTTATTGCGTAGTATTACTCATCTTGTGAATTTGAATGTTAAACCTTTAGCTCAAGAGGCTCGAGAGTTAGGATTCACACCTATTGTCACTAGTGTAGGACCTTCTTCTGTTCCTCTACCTAGTATTCCTACTTACACTCCTCCTTTGATAACAAATTCTCTCCCAAGCACACCTATCCCTGTGAGTGCTCCACCGGTATCTTTACCTACCTCACAACCTTCATATCATAGTGTGCCTTTTACTTATACTAATCCTCTTCCAACTGTGGTTCCTAATGTTCGACTGGTTGTGTCTTCTAGTCCTGCTGCTTCTTACACTTTTCCTAGTGTTCCTAATATTTCTATGCCACCTGGTTCCTCTAATGATTCCACAATTATTAGTTTGGCTCAAACTGTGTCATCTTTACAACAACAACTTCTCAATCTAAATTTAGCATTCCTACATGTGATATGGGTAGTCCTTTATCCCTAGACATCATTCGTGCTACTATCCCTCAACAAGCCGATATGCCTCATCTTGAGAATTATAATGGTAAAGGTGATCCTGTTACTCATGTTAAAACATTTCAAATCCTTTATAGTTATTATGCTCATGACCATAGGATTTTAGCTAAATTGTTTTCTAGAACCTTTCAAGATAAGGCTTTACAATGGTATTGTTCCTTACCTCCCTATTCCATTGATTCTTTTCCTAAACTTTCCAATTCCTTCATTCAACAATTTCAAAATAACATCGGACCACAAGTGTTCTTATCTGATTTAATGCATTGTAAACAAAACATTAAGGAAAAATTGACTGATTTTATTGGTAGATTTAAGCATTTGTATGCTTAGATTTCTTATCCTGTTCCTGATATTGATATTCAACATATGTTT
>MU223607.1:1403121-1440934 GCA_018584345.1 Thuja plicata
GCAAGCAATGCCTGTGACTGTGAACCTGTAAGAGAATCCATCTGACTGAGCTTGGACTGCTCACGAGTTAACCTGTCATAGAAGGTCTCAAAAGAGGGCATAACATGTCGTGCACCCAGTGCATCCAAAGTGGAGTAGAAGGTAGAAGTGAAAATTTGATAAGGACCACGAAGCTTGGAGATTATCAAGAAGATATACTCATCATCTGACTTCGTCTTTCCAGCAACCTGTAGAATAGACCGAAGAGACTTGAACTTCATCAGGAAGTCCTCAATGCTGGTGAAAGAGTCAGGTGCCAAGGAGGTGAACTTTTCATCTATCTGGAGAATCCTGAACTGATCCATGGTGCCAAACAAGGTGGAGAACTTGTCCCACATATCCCTAGGTGTAGTCAGACCATCCAGGTGGAACAGCAGCCCATCTGAAATGTTCATGGCAATGAGGCCCATTGCCTCATCCATCCTGTTTCTGTGCATAAGCGCCTCATAAGGCCTCTGAAGAACTGGTTGAGCCGCATCCATGCAGGACCATAAACCTCGTGACATGAGGAGTCTGGTCATGTGTGGCTTCCATGTGTGATAGTTATGTGGTGTCAGCCAGGCCACAGAGGGGTCCGACATCAAGAGAAGAATAAGATGGAAGTAGAAGGGTCTTTCTGAAACAAATTGCAGAAAGTAAAATGCACTCCCCTCATAATGTATAATCATATCCCCTGTACACCATAAATTACTATGAAAGCACAAGAAACGAGAAAAAAACCTGAGTTCCAGAAGCAGAACAGGAGCACAAACAAAGGTATGCCTTTGACTGTAAAAAAAAAAAAGAAAATGGAAAAATCAAGAAATGAGATCTGCACCAATGTGACAGGCTCGGAAACACCTTTTCGATAATATTTTGTTTTCCAAAAAAGGACACCGTATGCCCAAGTTATGAGAAAAAAACTGACAGGTACCCTGAAGAGTGAGCTTGCTGGAAAAAACCAGGCACTGGGATAAATTTGACGCCCGTATGGATGTCACAGTCGTCAGAGCGGCGCCGCCGGCGATGGTGGTGGTCGGGCGGCTGCCGGGTGGCCCGCGGGTGGCGCTGCGGCCGGGCGGCACAGAGGTGGGGCAACCGACGGAGGTGGCGCCCGAGCGGGGAGGAGGCGATGGGCAGGCCGGGCGCGGGCGGTGGCAAAGCGGCCGGGTGGCGGCGGCGCACTGGCTGCAGGGCGGCGCGCTGGCCAGCGGCTGCGCGCGGGCTGCGTAGTGGCGGCGCGGTGGCAGCCCGCCCAAAACTTATTGAAAAATGCATTTTTTTTATTTTTTCTCAAGTTCTTGCCTCGATATTTGAGCCGTACAGCCCTAGGAGACCAAATATTTTTCCCTATGGTCACAGAGGCCAAAATAGTCAAAATTTAAATGTTTTTTGACTCTCCCGTGCCTTCTGAACGCAATGGTAGAGTCCGTTTTTGCTCAAATGACTCCAGAAAATGGCGCCTTCTTCAAAGTGACAAAAAAAACTCAAAAAAGGCTGTGGCTATCATCTTCAAATTGTGGCTTCATAGACCTTTGATCAGACAGCGACAGGGTGGCTCTGATACCATGTAGGATTTGAGAAACATGCAAATCCACAGAACCCGAATACACCTGCATGCAAATGACCTGATACAAAGTAGAAGCACAAAGATGAAAAAGCAGAACTCAGAGATGCTCAAAAGACGAAGCACAATAATATTCTCTAAGTTATCAAAAAACATTACAAAGTTCAACCTATAAAGGTGAACAAACCCTAAAACATAAAAGCTAGGTTGCGCAATATAATTAATATAAAGTATTAATTATATGCACCTAAGAGATAGCTTAAGCGAAAAAGAGTAAGAACTAAATGATTACTCTAACAATGGTTACATGAAAATTTTGAACTGAATTGACCATTTGGGAGTTGGTTTTTGAAAATTTGTTAAGTTTGCTCAAAAGTTGCTTGACAACTTTTGAGCAACTTTTACATTTTTTGCAATTTTGCAAATCTAGTGACCAAATTTGGTCAAGATGTTATTTAGGTGATCCCTAGTGGATCCAAACACTAAAAACTCAAAAACAACCTATTTCTAGGGTTTTGGATCATTAATGACTCATAGTGACCCAAGGGCTCATAATGTGCCAATCTTGGTACTATGGCCTTACATGGTGATCCAGTGTCTAACCCTATGTCTAAATGTCACTAAAAATCTCTTAGGACCTTGAAGGAACCCCTAGGGTCCATAGAAACATTTGGTTCAGTTTGGATGCTCATGTACCATACTCCCCATGAGATTTGAACTCAAGTTCCCACTTGAGGCTAACTGATCAACAGTGGTTCCATGTTGTTGGATATGGTCCTTTGTCATCTAGGTAGCATCTATTGAAGGGAGTCCTTTCCATTTTACTAAGTACTGCATGAACTTGTTCTTCCTTATTTTCTTCAAGACTTTGGTTTCCAAAATGGTGCCTAGTTCCACTTGCTTTCTTGGTGGGAGATATGTTACATAGTCTCCAGCATCTTCAACTTGTGATCCTTGTACATTGACAATGTCTACAACACACTTGTAAGGGGTGAGGTCTACAATATTAAAAATGGTAGAAATCAGTAAAGTAGGAGGCAAGGATATCTCATAAGCATTTTCACCCATCTTGGTGAGGATTTTGCAAGGACCAATCTTTTTCATGTGCAACTTGGAATATCTGCCTTTAGGGAGTCTCTCCTTCCTTAGGTATGCCCATACCTTATCTCCAACTTTGAAGTGAACTTCTCTTCTCCTCTTATCTTCTTGTGCTTTGTACTTCATAGTTGATTGTTGTAGTGATTCTTTTACCTCTATCTTCACTTTAGATATTAGTTTGGCTAACTCCTCTCCTTGTGCACTCACTCTGAAATCAGATGGTAACTCTACTAAATCCAATGGACCTTTAGGATGAAGTCCATATACTGTTTGAAATGGTGTCTTTCCAGTGGACCTATTCATGGAGTCATTGAATTCAAATTTTTCCTAAGGTAGGATCATGTCCCAATGTTGTGTATACTATTTGGTCAAGCATCTCAAGAGATTACCAAGTGATATGTTTACCACCTCCATTTTCCCATCTGTTTGAGGGTGGTATGCTGAACTATAAGTCAGATTTGTGCCCAACTTTTTGAAGAGTGTTCTCCAAAAGTGACCCTAAAATTTGACATCTCTATCAGACACTATTGTTTTTGGTAGGCCATGTATCCTAATCACTTCCTTAAAGAATAGGTGTGTGATATGAGAGGCATCATTTGTGCTCTTGCAAGGAACAAAGTGCGCCATTTTACTAAATCTGTCCACTATTACAAAAACACTATCATAACCCTGCTTTGTCCTTGGCAAACCCATAACAAAATTCATAGAAATTGATTCCCATGGCCTATACGGAATTGGTAGGGGTTGATACAATCCTTGGTTAGTGGATACACCCTTAGCTTGTTGGAAAATAGTACAAGACTCAACAAATTTATTAATTTCATTCCCTATCTTTGGCCAGAAATAACTTCTTTTTACTAATTTAGTGGTCTTATCTATGCCAAAATGTCCTAAGCCACCACAATGTTTTTCCTTATTGATATTTGTTCTCATGGAACATTTAGGGATGCACAATTGGGCTCCTTTAAACAATAATCCATTTTGAATCAGAAAATTCAGTATGGTATTTGCCAACTATTTTGGTGCATACCTCAAAAGCTTCTCCAAATTTTGTATCATCCGCATATAGGTGTTTTAGGGAGTCAATCCCCACACTCTGAAGTTGCACTTCCTACACTAGTCCAACCCTTCTACTTAGGGAATCAACCACTTTTTTGGCCACTCCTTTTTTGTGTTTTATGTTGAAGGTATATGCTTGCAACTGTTCCATCCCCTTAATGTGTTTGACTCCAAGCTTATCCTGACTGTTTAGAAAACTTAAAGCATGGTTATCAGTATAAACAATGAATTCTTTAGGGAGTAAATAGTGTCTCCACTTTTTCAAGGCTTGCACCATTGCATAAAGCTCTAAATCATAAGTAGAATACCTCTTCTTGGCATAATTCAATTTTCTGAGAAAAATTATATAGCCTTACCTTCTTAGCTCAAGACTGCCCCTATGGCCAAGTTGCTTACATCAGTTTCAACAGTGAATAATTTGCTGAAATCAGGGAGTACCAAGATTGGGTATTGTGCAACTCTATTTTTGAGATATTGGAAAGCATATGCTGCCTCCTTAGTCCACTCAAATCTACTCTTGTTTCCACCTTTTATTGTGTCCAACATAGGAGCACACACATGGCTAAAATTATTGATGAACTTTCTATAAAAAGTTGCTAAACCATGAAAGCTTCTAACATCACCTTGGTTCTTTGGTGGGGGCCAGTTTACTATTGCTGCAACCTTCTCTGGATCCATTTTGAGAGTGCCTTAGGAGATGAAAAAACCTAGGAAGATGAGTTCCTTTTTCATAAACATACATTTTTCCAAGTTAATCACTAACTTGTGCTGATGGAGTCTTCTTAGAACCTGCTCAACATGATCAAGATTTTCCTCTTTGCTATGACTGTAAATCACAATGTCATACAAATATATGACCACAAATTTTCCAATAAAATCAATAAAGACCTCATTCATTAATCTCATGAATGCACAAGGTGCATTACTTAACCCAAAAGGCATAACAAGCCATTCAAACAAACCTTCAGTTATCTTAAACGTTGTCTTCCATTCATCTCTTGGTTTAATTCTGATTTTATGGTAGCCTGATTTTAAATCAATCTTGGTGAAGTAGCAAGCAGTGCCTAGTTGGTCCAGAAGATCTTCCATTCTTGGAATGAGGAACCTATATCTTATTGTTATCTTGTTTAGGGCCCTGCTATCAATGCATAATCTCCATTTTCCATCCTTTTTAGGAGCCAAAACTAAAGGGACAACACATGGACTGAGACTCTTTTGGATGAGTCCCTTCTCTAGTAGTTCATTCACTTGCCTTGTTATCTCAGCATTCTGCACTGGAGTCATTTTGTATGGGGCTTTGTTGGGAAAAGAGGAGCCAGGTATCAAGTCAATTTGGTGACTAATGTCTCTTATGGGAGGGAGGGTTGTGGGTAGGTCTCTAGTAGTGACAGCACTGTATTTTATCAGTAACTTCTAAACTTCATCTGGTATAGGATCATCCTTATCAAACCTTACATTATCCTTAGGCTTGGATATTAAGACATATGCTTCAGCTTTAGATTCTTTCAAAACTTTTAACATTTCTTTCTCCCCCATGGTTATGACAGTTGATTCTTTCTCAGTCTTGTTATCAGGAAGGGGTTTCATGGTGAATGTTTTCCCATCCTTGGTGATAGAGTAGGTAATTTTCCTACAATGATGAGTGGCATCAACATCATACTACCAAGGTTTTCCTAAAATAATGTGGGATGCATCCATCTCCACAACATCACAAAGAACTTTGTCTTTAAAGTCTGCTATTGAAAACTCTATCCATGCTTGTTCAGTGACTAAGGTTTGTTGACCCTTTTTTAGCCAAGACACATGGTAAGGGAAAGGATGAGGTTTATTAGGGGGATTTAACTTCTATACCATTTCATAACAAACAAGATTTTTAGTTGAGCAAAAATCTATAAGTAATTAACATACCTTTTCATTGCATTTGATCTTTGTCCGGAAGAGATTCTTTCTTTGAGCAGGTTCTTGGCTTTGTGGCACTTGGAGGAAGACTTGTCTCATCATCAAACATTGTCCTTCCTCTAGTTCTAATTCCATTGTATTTTCATTGTCTTCTTTCTTGTCCTCTTGAATCAGTTGTGCTCTCCTTTCTCCATGATTGTTATTGTTCCTCTTTTCAAGGAATCTCCCTGCATGGTGCCCCAACTAATTACAATAGTAACACCTTAGTGGCCCATTTCCTCTTCCAGTGTTTTTTCTTCCCCTATTGAAGGGTCTTCTCCCTCTATATTTACCTCTGGAGTTTGTATCACTATTTTCTTTGTCTCCTTGGTCAGGGGTCCTGCTGCTATTACCACTGTATTGCCCTCTATTCCAAGAGGTTCCTCTTCCTCTGAAATTCTTCCCACTGTCATTAGTCTTTCCCTTTCCAAAATCTTGCTTTCTCTTCCACTTTTCCTCTACCTTAAGTTCCATTTGATAGCACTTTTTCACTGAGGTAGGGCAATGTAGGCTAATTTCCTCTTGGATGGATACATTAAGGTCATTCATGTATCTTGCCAATTTCTCTTCTTCATCTTCTGCCACATTTGTCTTCATACACAATTTTAGTAACTCCTCGATATATAGGCCCACATCCATATCCTTTTTCTTTAGGATTTGCTTCCTCCTGTGGAGTTGAACCACATAGTCTTCAGGCACATAGGTCTCCTTGACCAATGCAATCATTCTATTCCATTAAGAGATCATACTCTTTAAATTCTTCACCCTCTCTATTTGGATGAAGTTCCACCAAGTTAGGGCTGCCCCCTTCAACTTGGATCTTGTTATTTTTACCCTCTTCTTCTCAGGGATGTCATCACACTCAAAAAAACTTGTTAAAGCCTCTATCCAATCCAAGGTCAAGTTTGCATTCATCTTCCCATTAAAAGTTGGAAAATCCAACTTCTCATCCATGGTTCTTCTCCCCATAGATTTCAAGGCATCTATGAAAGGTCTCTGGTCTACAGGAATGTTTACATCTTGATCAAGGTTGTCACTCTTTGAATCACTCCCCTCTTCACCACCAGAAGTGTCTCCTTTAACCTTCTCTACATTGTTCTCCAACTCTTGGATTCTTCTTGTCAAGGCTACATTTGCTGCCCTCTTTTCTCTCACCATCTTTTCCAATTCAATTTTGTAACCCTTAAAGGGACATCTTCATCCTCAAGGGCAGACATAGCTCTGATACCACTTGATGCAAAGTGGGCAACTAGAAGCTTGTCAAAGGTCTCAACTAGGGAAAGGTTCCCTAGATCACCCACTTTCAAAAGCCAAAATGCTTGACACTTATCACAAGTGTGGAAGAAGGACTTGATTTAGGTTCTCACAACCCGAAAACCCCAAGGTTAACTTAATCACTAGGTTTCATCAATACTTCAACACCAACTGTTATGCCCTGCATCCCATTCCCTACATTTTGTGTGCAAAATGTTGGGTCCCCCTTTTTTTCTTTCTGCTCTTGGCTCTTGCCTTGTATTTTCCCTCTGTTTTCTTTATTTTCCTTCTCCGGGTTTCCTTTCCTGTGATGTTGGTTTTTTTTTTTGTTCTTGTCTCTCGTGTCTCCGGGACCCAGTCCTGGAGTTGGTCATCCTTTGTCGGGAGCTAGATTCCAGACTCCGAGATTACTCACCACGATGTCTTCTTTCCGTAAGAGGATATGGTTGTATGGAATCCCTGGGTCCAGAGTTTGGAGGTCTTTCTGCCCAGAGTTTGCGGTAGGAAAGTTAACTTTCTTTTACCATGGGTGTAAGTAGAAATTACCTATCATTTTCACAATTACCGTGATTAAAACACTTAAGCAATTTGAGCAATTTTAGAGTGATTTTACAGTGATTTAGTGAGAATCTAATGTGAACCATTCCGAGCTATTCTAAACAATTGTGGGTGGTTTTTAGTGGTAAGTGGTGATCGTTTGATGATAGAGGCTATTGCAGAGCATTCATGGCATGAGCTCCTTTCCTTGCCCTTCTTTATTTTCAGGTTGGTGCCTTCTTTCCTCTCTAGTTTTTCCTTCTTTTTGGTTTTTGTCTGGTTTTTTGTGTTGTCTTGCGTTTCTATTGGTGTTGCATTTATTTTTGGTTCGCCGCCTTTTGGTGGGTCAGCTCTACCAGAGGGTTGTCTTCCCTTTGTGTAGATGTAGGGTAGTGTAGAAGTTGTAGATGTTTGTACATTTTCTGGTTTTGTAGATAGCTGCTCTGCATTTTGTGTATATGTAAATTTGGTATATATTGTTGTATATCCTTCCGTTCTACATGTGTATACCCTTCAAACCCAATGTACATATATTTTATATATTGTATATTTCATGTATATCCACCCGGGTTTGTATCTAGCTCGTCGTGCTTCCCCTGTTGTCATTCCCAAATATGTGAGCTTGAACCAAGTAGAATACCACCTGGTTGAAACTCGGCTCTCAGCTGGTTTCAACCAGGAAGTTTTCTCTCTCCTCATTAACTTACCTTGATGACTCTCCCATTTACGCCCCACATATGCATTCAAAATGGCCCAAGTGGCCTTCGCTTTTTAGGCGTTTGAACAGTTGTCTCCGCCGTCGTCACCATAACTTCCATTTATTGCATAGCCACGTAACGTCCGCGCGGCTCTGACGGCTCACTTTTTGTGCACATCTTCCAATGGTTAGTTTTTCAGACTCTGGGTCTCTTTCCCTCACCCAACCCATGTCTTGCCTTTACTAAGTGTGATGAGACCCCCAGTCCCAGATATTAGTTAAATTTCCAAGTTTACAAAATATATATATACATTCTGGGATTTTGAATTAAGCTAACTTTTCAGGGAAAGCAAGCACCACGGTGGTAAGATCTCTGGACCCTAAAATAATATTTATTTATCTGTTCTAACGGTCACCTTGCCTTGCAAGTTTCTAGAATAACATACTTTCATCATGTCTGAAGCTTGCACATCTTCACCACCTGGGAGCCTGAAACTTCCTTCTACGGCAGTTACCAAAGCAGCTGTTAGGTCCAAAATAGAGAAATCTCTAGAGAAACTACCCCTGAGCATGAAGTACATGAAGGACAGTGTTATCATGGGCTCAAAGATTGAGTCCAAAGTTCAATTCATTACCGACACCAGCGTCAGGACATGGCCCAAGATGCGGACCTTGGTAAAGATGATGTACATTCATTAGCAAGCCGGAGATCCATTGGCCATTAAAATCAGGAATTCTGGGATTCTTAAGGTAGCTTGCTTCCCATGCTTGGTATAGTCACTGAAGCTTATTCTTACACTTGTAATGCACTACAATACATCCTTCCGAGCCATTATTCTCACAGCCCCAGAGCCAACTGGGTATCCCACCCCTATGATGTCTCTCGACGCTACAACTTTTTAGATGGGGTTGGGGATTCCTCAAGACCCCAAAGAGGGATCCCAAGAGGATGAAGTTAGAAATACCCAGGTCTGAATTCAAAGAAAGCATCTAGATGGGGATGATAGCATTATGCCGCGTCTTCAGGCAACAGCATGCCCAGGAATTCTCTGGGTGGATGTATTACTTCTTGCTTGGTATCAACATAGGTGGGGAGTATTTTGACTGGGCCTCCATAATTTCAAATCACATGGATTCCCAATTCCTTCAGATGGCCCAAAAGAAGAAGTTTTATATGAATTCCTATGTTCTCTGGGCCCTAGCACAATAGCAACCCTGCACCAATGGGTTACTTAAAGAAGGAAAACTTAGGATAGCTCTCAGTCAGAAAGCCCCTTGGGATCATTTCTCACAAATTCAATGGGAGGCCAGTTTCCCCATTTTTTGCCAAGTAAACGATGCTTTCGTTTACTACAACCTACTCACACCCACCCAGGATGCAGGATACCGCCTGTCTATAAAGGCAATGGATTTTTTCCAGAGCTATGGCCATTATTATATATAGTTTCAACAGCATACATACATAAGGGTAATCACCTTCTCCGGGAAACCCTACTTGTTACCCAAACATTGTGGGAACAAGATAATTCTTTTAGAATATTGCAGGAAAATCCTGGAGTTGCACACATTTTTTGGCCTGAAGAAGGTGACAAATATTCGATTCCCAATCACTTGTGAGAATTATTCATGTAGTCTGGCCACCGCCAAAGAAGCAGACAATGAGCTTAAAAGCTATAACTTGGCAGAATTCTACTTGGCACAGAAGCATTTTGATCTGCATGGAAAAACCGCATTGGCACTTCCCCGGGCATCAAAACCCCATCGATACCATATGGAAGACTTCTGGGAATATTTCCAGGATGACATGGAGGTCAGGAGCTGGTACTACATCAGGATGACTGCAGGGATGATGGAAAGATTGAAGCTCCGGAGATTCTCGGATGACTTCTAAGACACCGGTTCCACCATCGATCCCCAGTACAAAGCAAAGGGGATCAATAAGTTGGCCCTCCCACCAGTCAACTAGGAGGCCTAGGAGGGGCCCACCATTGAAGAGTTCACCTAAAATGTGGTCAAACACAGCCACGTATACTTTAAGAAGGTTTTCCCCGGGAGTGTCCGTCGGGCTGCCCGGCCGATACCAAAGATAACCCCGGCGGCTAGGACTTCTTCACTAGGAGGAGATAAGGGAAAAGGAATAATGGAGAATCCACTTGTGTAAGAAGTCCCCATAAAAAAGCAAATAAATAAATTAGTAGCGGCCTCCCAACAAATGAGGGAGAATCTAATCACACAGCTGGCTACTCTGGTACTCATGACCGGACCAATTTTTCCTCCCTCCTCCCCTTCATTAGCAGCCTTAATGGTTAAGGCAGCAGGGGTAGATCTGAAAGAAGAGCAGGTCCTAAGGGAAGCAAGGCCACCCCTAGTCACTAAGAGAAAGAAGAGGCTTAATCCAAAGCCTAAAAGGGAGCCAGAGCTAGGGATGCCTCAGATCCCACAAGTTGAAATCCTTTCTTTCAACTCCTTGAAGCCGGAGAGGGAACAAGAATCTACTGATGTCCCAGCCAATCCTCTCTCGCAGGATGAGTTTGATGTTTCTACAACTGACAAGTTCAGGAATTTAAAAGGGGACATTGAGTAGACAGAGGCCGAAGTCCCGGAGCAAGAAAAGGCTCCAGAATAGGAACCTGCCCAGGAACAGGAGAAAGCAGAAGAAGAGAGGGCAGAAGAAGAAAAGGAGATAGAATAAGAGATTGCCTCTGAGGTCCCAGAGATACAAGACACAGGAGTGGGCCAACAAAAGCAAAGTGGAAAAATGGCATTAGCTAGGGGAACCGGACCTTTAGGAGCAACTGTAACCTCAGTCATCATGTTCCAAATGCCACTCCCAAAGGTGACATTTGGGGAGGTAATTACTGCGGCCCAAACACTGAATCTTGGCTTGTTACCTCACCCAATACCAAAAGATGTACCAATGGAAGAGGACATCCCAGCAACAGAGACTGAAGAAGAAAAGGAATAATAGGACAAAGAAACTAGCGGGGTGACAAATGAAGGCCCAAACATGGCCAAGGATGCAAACGTTGGGGCAGAGGACACAGCTGTCACCAAAGGAAATTTTGCCAGTGAAATAGAAGATGTAGGAAAGGAGCCGAGGGAGGTTCACAATACTGAAGGGGCACAGCGAGAGATTGGGGAGAAGTCGCAGGAACAAGCTTTGGCTAATAAGCCACCCCTACCACCACACTGGTTAATGGAAACCAGGAAAAGGAAGGCCCCGTCGACTCCCAGAGCTCATCTCTCCCTGGCCAAGATGATGGCTTAGACCTAGGACCTACCAAAGGCCAAGAAAGCTCAAATGGTTCATACCCTTCGAACCAAACCAAGCGGAGAAATAGTTGTAGTGGTAGCAACACCTCCCCCAGATGATGATGAAGCAACCGCCGAGGCCGGGGATTATAATATCATGGAGATATCACTGGGAAAGAGGGGAAAATAGGGTGAGGTGGACCTGTTAAAAGAAGAAGCTAAGGCAGCAGAGACCCATTATGAAAAAGAGGCCCAAAGGCTCAAGGCAGAAAAGGAGAAAAATACAAACCTTATGGGGTTGCTAACTAAGTTGGCCTGGCCTATCAATGCTATTCCTCTAGAGGCCTCTACATTTGATGCACCACTACCGCAAAGTGACATAGATTCACTGCGGGCGATGAAGAAGAAGGCCCAGGCAGTCAATGAGTGGGTTGCCCTACAAGTGGGAAACACCTAGCACTTCCTGGTATCCACCCTCCCGGACTTATATGCGGCCCGCCATGTATTACATCAGACCAAGAATATCATCGACACATGGGAGGGGGATATAAAAAATTATGAGGCATGGAAAGTGGAGCTAGAGGAACTCCTCAGCCTCGGGGAGGAGATTGTCTCTGAATCCAGAATTTTGGGAGAGGAGTCATTCAATTTTGTGAGAACCCAACACTCCAGACTTGACCTCGCATTGAGGGGTAATCAAGTAACTGGTGGGGAATCTGCGGGAGAAATTCAATGCAGTAATATATTCTTTTGATTTATACAAGGCTTTTGTTGTGAAGGTCTTCAGAGCTGATCCTTTCAGCACTGACACTTGTACATTGGAGGAATACATCCTAGGGAAGTTCGATGAGATAGTAGAATCAAGGTATCAATCCCTGGAGGGAATAGATGGTGCCCAAATGATGAGAATAACTCATATGGTACTTAGTGACCATGATGCAGAAAAGATGGCTGATGAATTTAAAGGGAATGTTTCAGACCTGGGGGAACAAATTGAGGTGGCTAAGTACCAGCGGGCCGGTCTTAAAGAAATTGTTGAAGATGGAATATCCCTTCTCCTCCAGACCTTCAACGACAATAAGAAACAATAAAGATTCTCTGGGGGCCCAGGAAAACCTAAGCATTTTGTATTCTTTATTCTTTTAGAACATAAGTTCCCAGATCCCAAAGTCCCAGATCCTACATTTTGTATTCTTTCGGTGATTTGCGTCCCAGTCCCCAAGGCTGACCGATCACTTTCAAAGTAGTTAATAAAGGTTGTCAGAGGGTAGTTAGCTACACCAAGGCACATCGGATCAATGAGAGGCTTTCAAAAAAATGATCTTCTTGAGGCACCGCTTCAGATATACACCTAGCATGTTGGGGATAGGGCGTTGCATTTCCCATTTATGAGGCATGTAGCCTCGATCCCTAGGGGATCAGATTTCTTCCTTCTCTTTCTCATCTCTCTTCTCAAGGCTGATTCTTCCACTTCATCTTCTTGTCTTATTCTTCTGACATGTCAGACCTTCTCCATCTTGAGATCTTTTGTAAAGTGGTGTAGGTAGTACCAGCCACTGGATATTATATTCTATTGTACAGTGTAACATAAGTTAGGGTTAGGGTTAGGTGTAAATGTGTATAAATAATAAGTTCGGCTCCATTCAAAGGGTCGGCAAAATTGATGATTTTGCAGTCCATAGTAATAGAGAAGCAATATTTTCATTTTAGTTGCAGAGCTCAATGCTCCTTGGTCTTTAAGCTTTTAGTAGTTAGATGCTCCCTTGGAGTCACCATCGTACCACGCACCAGTGCTTGCTGGAAGGAATGTTAATGAAGAAGAGAGTTCTTGCAATGACATTGTTGGCACTTTATCTTCTAAGTTAATGGTATTTTATGTTTAATGTTCTTCATGTCTTCTGCTCTGATACTTTAAGTAGATTAACGACCTTCTTTCCCTTGCTACCAATAGAATATGAATTGATGGTTGTGTATCCTTTCAATATTTAGTGTATTATATCAGAGCATTATTGATGTATCGAATGTTTAAACATAACTATAGGTAGAAGAAATACCTCTAACCCTGCAAGATCTTTTTCAGTTTATTTGCTAAGTGTAAAATGCTTGGAGAAACCCCACCTTCCTAAATCCCCAGAGAGAATGAGTTGAAGAAACTAGCTATCCCCCTCAAAAATAGTCACATCTCCCAACCAAGCCCCGCACCATCGAGACCCAACCCTCAATTTCTTGGAGTCCCGAAGAATCTCATTTCCCTAGATAACCTTTGCAGGAAAAGTTAGTCGATACCCCGGTACCTGGTGACAACTTACATCTGCTGGCAGACACGGTCACCAAAGTCCTATCAATAGAAACTGGCACTAGAAGGAGGGCATGAACTCATCCCCCTCTCGAGATTCTGATTTTACACCTACCGAGGGTTCCCCAAGCCATAGTTTTAAGAGTCAAGCCTTCATTGGGATTGGATCTTTCTCCCCTAAAAAATTTGAAAGAATCCTTAGGTCAGCCCCAAACCCTGGAAGATTTGTCAAACTCGAGCCTCCTACTCAAAAGAAATGAACCCCAAAAACCACATTAGCCACTATTGTCTGCAGGCCTAGTCTACATCAGAATATCCAAAATTCTCAGATAATCATGGGAACCAGCGCTCAACCTGTCCAAAATCCAGTTCCCCAAATGGCTGCATACTTTGGTAACACCGGGTCCCTTATGGGAACTTTTTTGGGCACAACCAATGACTTACCCTCGCACCTAAAGAACGTTTTCCCATGAAATGAGCACTTAGGCTCATGAACCGCAGAGGAACACTTACAGGCATACAAAGATGCCATGAACTGACACCGAATCCAACATGAAGATGTTGTGACCCGAATGTTTCCCCTGTCCCTGGGACAGGGCAAACTGAACTGGTACCTCAACCTTCCCGCCAACTCCATCAACACTTGGCAGGACATGGAGGACACCTTCTTGGCTGCCTTCTGCGTACACGTGGACCCAGCTTGGTCCCACAGCCAGTTCATTTCCATGAGAAATGAACCAAATGAACCCCTTGCAGCATTCAATCATCAGTTCCAACATGCCCTGAAGCAGTGCACGGGCCCTTTCATTCCATCCCCAGAAGTAATCATATAGACCTATCTCAATGCGATGGACCCCTTCGTTGCCACTCTCCTCTGGAGAACAACCGCCGCGAGCGACCGGGATACTTTGGAAAAAGTTTACAACCTAGCCTTAGAACTATCTCGTGGCCTCAACAAGTCCCCGGGCGGGATTGGGCAGAGCACACCCTTCAACATGATCCCCGGTAGAACTATATACGCTAGGGGATACAACCCCAATCTAGCAATGGATGCCCCTATGATGGCAATGAATCCCCCGCCCCCGCTGATAGACCAGCACGCCCGGTACATTTACCCATCCCAAACTCAAGCAATATCATGTCTGGAAGCATTCCCTTGGAACCAGCCACAGTAGGCACAACCTCAAACACAACTACGAGGAGTGCCCTTCTTCCAGTCATTCGTGGCTAGAGGATTTCCGCCCTCGACTACGGTGAATACTACTGCCTTCCCAGGGAACCAACCGTAACAACCGTCACATTGTGACATAAACACTCAGTTGACCGCCAAGGTCGAATCCCTCTAGTGAATGTTGTCCACCCTAACTATGGACATGGGTAAGCTGAAGGCGGGGTCCTACGCACCCCAAAATTCCAATTCCCAAAGAGAGAATATTTTCTCTGGCCAACGAAACAACAATATTGGAGGAAGAAACTTTAACAGCGGGCCTCGGCCCAACCAACAACAATGGAAAAATAACGCGAATATCGGGGGTCTGCCTCTAAACCAAAGTGCCAACCAAGGTGGTGCTAGACCCTCACATTTCACACCAGTCACAGACTTCCAGCCCATGACCAATTGGTGTAGATTGCATGACATAGGCTCCCACAATGAGGTAAACTCTGCCATGCTGGAGAAGGTCATCATGATCTCCCAGCTGGATAGACAACAATCGCATGATGCTACTCCCCCAGAACCTCCCGTGCAAGAGTCAACTCACAATGCATTCACCTGTGAGACCATCTTCTTCAAATCCTCCGAAGAAGACGAAGAAGAATCCAAATTGTAGAGATTCTTTGATGAATCAATTCCATCCTTTGAGGCCAATGCCTTCACCAACCCACGGGCTCCTTACAACACTCGGAGCCAGGCTGGTAAAGGATCAGTTTACACGCCAACACCCCCTACCAAAGACACTCCTCCCTGGGACAATACCACTAACTGGCCAGTCCCCCTAAAAGGTTCTAGCTCTAACCAAGCAAGAGACCTAGCCGAGGGAAGCCACCAATTCCTGAGAGGAAGGTTCAACATCACAAAGCCATTAGAATAAACTACCACCTCCATGACCTTGATGGAGGTTTTTCTAAACTATCCTGAGTAGAAGAATTCTCTTCTGAAACTTTTGGGAAACCCAGAGTTTGTCAGTCGCCCACCCAAGACTGTCTCTTTTGAAGACGCTAACGTGGCTATCTTTCGGGGAAATAATGAAGATCCTCCATTCCTACTAGGCCTAAATATCTAATGCAAACACATACATAACTACCTAGTAGACTCCAGAGGTTCAGGAAACATCATGGCCCTATCCATATGCCAGAAGCTTGGATTTCATCCCACCCCATCTAATGGTGCAATGATTCAATTGGATAAAAAACTTTTAAAATGGTGGGATAATTGAAGAACATTTGGATACAACTCATCCAGGACCCTAGGATAGCCAGCATAATCGACATCCAAGTGGTGGACATCGCAGAGACCTATGGGATTTTATTAAGTCAGAATTGGTCTAAGTCCTTGAATGGATACTTTTTGACTGACTTCTCCCACTTATGGCTCCCCTAGGATGGAGAATCAAACAAGATCTGGGTTGAAAGTGAACCCTAGATGAAGCAAGCCCTTACCAAAGTTGGGAGGGTTAATGAGGTCTTCTTCTCTAAGACTTCTCTAGGGGTGTACCAACCCCTTGAAATCTTAACATTTGATTTCACCCCCGGGGAAGATCCCGTAGTTCTACAGAGAACCCAGGACCTAGAAGAAAAGTTGAAGGTTGAGGTTAACTCTCAAGGTGCCAACGTGACCCCTGCTACACTCTTGTCTGGTACTTGGTGTCGAGTTCACTATCAGAAGCATTCAGAGTTAGAGTGTGAGCCTTTCCTTTCTGTCGCTACCTGACACATTGACGCCCTCCAGAGGAAAGAACATACGATTGATTCCCCAGAGCCCGATATTCTTACTGGAAGCACTTAGATGCCATTTCCCTGGGGATCTCAACCTCAAACCCCTCCGAAGGTAAACCTCACCCATGCACCATCAGAGTGGGAGGAAGTTCCTCCCAAGTTTCCTAGAGGTAATCCAAAGGCTACTCTGTCTCCCCAACCCCAGACTACAAGCAACGATCTGTGGACCCTTAAGTTCTACTAGTCCCGATCCAAATAGGGCTGTGGGGCCAGAGTAGAATTAATCAACCCATGAGGAAAATCCTTCCTCGCATCCTATAAGCTTTAGTTCAACTGCATGAACAACATTACAGAGTATGAGGCTTTGGTCCTTGGACTCTTATTTTCATTAAGGAAAGGGATCACCCGCCTCCAGGCTCTGGGTGATTTAGAGTTGATTATCAAGCAGGTCCAAAGTCAATATACATGTCATGACAAAAGGTTGGCCGCGTATTGCAATCAGGCATGGATCCTTATTGAATATTTTTATGCCTTCGGCATTCATCTTATTCCCCAGCGATGAAATTATGTCCCGGATGCCCTTGTCATTTCTGCTAGCACACTTGAGCCCATGGCCGGCTCACAACTCTAGAGATTCTCTGTCAAGATGATCCCCACCCTGTCCATCCCAGATAATGTCACCCACTTTCATGTTTTTGAGGATGATCAGCATATCCTGGCCTTCATGGCCAATGTTGGTGTCTTCAAGGAATAGATAGTGGAGGAACAAGACCATGATGATACTGGATAGGGTGACGAAGATGATGGGATCATGGACCTACCTACCAACACCATCCCTAAGGGGATGATTGCACTTGAACATGTCTTTGACTCAGACCCTTGGGGCTGGGAAAAGATGTCATCCTCCTTTGAGGGAGGAAAATTCAAGAAAGTAAACATTAGCTAGCCCTGTGAAGAAAAGATGATACACATTAGCACCTCCTGCTCCCCTGAGGAAAAGGAAAATATTATCGTGATTCTCCTAGAATACATAGACATGATTGCATGGGGATATGAGGATTTAAAAACATACAACACATCCATTATGACTCATACCATTCCCCTGAAACCTGATGCTAAGCCTTTTCGGCAAAAGTAATGGCTAGTAAACCCACTGATCGAGCCTCTGATTCGTTAGGAGGTGGAGAAATTACTGTCAGCCTGGATAATCTTTCCAATCTGGCACACTATGTGGGTTTACAATCTGGTCCCTGTTAGAAAGAAGAGCGGTGAAATTCGCCTTTGCGTGGATTTCCAAAATTTGAATAGAGCCTCCAAGAAGGATAACCATCCTCTCCCCTCGTTGGATGAGGTATTGCAGATAGTGAATGGATCCCAAATGATGTCTTTCTTGGATGGTTACTCTAGATATAACCAAGTCATGGTTAAGTACGAAGATAGAGAGAAAATGGTGTTCACCACCAAGTGGGGAACGTTTGCATATAGGAGAATGCCCTTTGGCTTGATTAACGTAGGGGATACATTTCAAAAGGATATGGACATCACGTTCGAGGGCCTTCTGAATCAGTGCATAATCATCTATATGGATGATTTGACCATCTTTTCTCTGGACAAGTGAGACCATTCCGCCCACCTTGCCCAGATCTGCGAGAGATGTCGCCGGTATGGAATATCCCTCAACCCCAAGAAGTGCATATTCAGGGTCACCGAAGGGAAGTTGTTTTGGCATATTGTCTCTGAGAAGGGTATATCCATAGACTCTGAGAGAGTTGAAGTGCTACTAAACCTACAAATGCCCAGCAGCAAGAAAGAGATGCGGTCTTTCTTTGAAAAGATCAACTTTCTCTGGCGATTCATCACTGGATTCGCCGAGATAGTCAAACCACTCAACAAGATGATGAAAAAAGATACCAAAATTGAATGGAGTCCTGAAGCAAATTGGGCATTCACCCAGATCAAATAAATGATAATGGAGGCACCTGTCCTAGCTAGTCCAGACTACTCCCTTCTATTTTATATTTACTCTTTTGCTTCACCACATTTTTCCATGGCAGTATTGACTCAAAAGGTCGAAGGGGAAGAATGACCCATAGCTTTCATGAGCTCCCCCTTCAAGAATGCCGAAGTCCAGTACTCATCATTGGAAAAGTAGGCCTTTTCTCTTGTCCACACTATGAAGAAAATTCGACATTATATTCTCTAGAGTAAAGTACATGCTATCATCCCGAACCAAGCTGTGAAATCTCTGCTGATGCAGAGCGAATTGGGTGAAAGATGGGGGAAATGTATGGCCATCCTCTAGGAGTATGACTTGGAAATGTAACCCATGAAGATAGTCTGAGCCTAGGGACTAAGTTGAGCGATGGCAGAAGAGACTCCCCACATAGAATGTCAAACTTACACAGTGGAGTCTATCACTTGAGACCCATGGTACACAGATCTGGTGTACTTACTATTAAATAATAAATGTTTGGAGGGGTTACCACCCAATAAATGCCATGCTCTATGGATGCAAAGTTCTCACTTCATGATCAAAAACTCTGTGCTTTACCGCTAGAACTCTGAGGGAGTATACCTCTGGTGCATCGACAGGGACCAAGCTACGAAGATGATCGATCAATTCCATGGGTAGTTTGGAACTAGGCATGGCTCAGCTGACGCCACCACCCATCAAATCCTCTAGGTAGGATACTATTGGCTGTATATATTCAAAGATGTCTACACTCACGTCCGAAGATGCCACACCTACCAAACTGTGGCACATTGTGAGCATAACCCGGCTATGCCTTTACAACCAGTCTTTGAGGCCATGCCCTTTGCCCAGTGGGCATTTGACTTCATCGGGGAAATCAATCCCAACTCATCTACAAATCACTGGTACATCCTTACTGCAACCGATTACTGCACCTGGTGGTTCGAAGCCATACCTTGCAAAAACAACACGGTAGATGTAGTTATTAAATTCCTAGAAGAAAACATCGTCACAAGATTCGGGATGCCTTTTGCATTAGTATATGACAATGGTCTAACATTTTATTTAGTGAAATTACTTGAATGGACCTATAATTGGAAGATCACTCTGAAGTTTTCCAACAACTATTACCCCCACGGGAACGGTGTTGCTGAATCAACAAACAAAAATCTGCTTGAAGTGATCAAACACCTGCTAGAATAGAATCCCCAGAATTGGCACCAAAAGTTGAGATTCGCCCTCTGGGAAGATTGCATTTGAATTAAGACTGCCCTAGGAACATCTCCATTCCATCTAGTTTATGGCTAGAACCCAGTGTACCCAATCAACTTACAGATCCCAGTTTTGCAGTTTATGCAAGAATTCAGCAACCAGGGTAATATCGTGGAGGTTCGGCTCCTAAATCTGGTGCGAATGGAGGAACAGTGAGATGCAGCCCTTGAACATTTCATGCATCATCAAGTAGTGGTAAAATGGTGGTTTGACCAAAGAGCCCAATATAAGGCCTTTCAGATTTTAGACTTGGTCCTGCTATGGGACAAGGCCTGGGAAAAGAAAGGCAAACTCACTAAGTTTCAAAGGCTCTGGCTTGGACCATACTTAATTTCATAAATCTGTGGGGCAAATACCTATTGCCTCAACACCATGACTAGAGAACCTATCCCATTACCCATCAATGGATATTTTTTGAAACATTATTTTGAATAATGTTGGTTTGCCCAAAGTTGTATTTTATGTAATTTTCCCTCCCTTATAAATATTTCTTTCCCGGTGCCTCGTGGGGAGGTGCCTTGCCTTGTAAATAGTCTTGTTGGCCGTCCTCTGAGAACACCCTTTTTCCTTTGTTGTCTTCATTTTTTCTTGCTTCTTTTCGGGTCCTGACATTTTTCTCTCCCTTTTGTAAGGATTGGAATGCTTCACATAACATCTAGTCTCCGGGATGTTGTCTTTAACATGGAAAACTTAAGAATCTATTGTTGGCATGATGGAATCAGTCCGGTCTCTGAAGTTATTTTACAAGTTTGGTAGTACATTATGATTAATCTTCATCGGGTTTATTTTTGGAAGTCTGGCAATCAGTGAAATAAAAATGAGGGACAAGTAATCGGACACATCGAGGGTAGATCAGTTGCACTAGTTGGTTGACCCAAGTATGAAATTTTTAAAAAGATTCTTTTTGGGTCTAGAGTTTTTCTCCCCCATTCAGCATATTAAGGTGGGCAGAAGGGTGAAAGAAGTACCGTCGTTGATTTTAGCTAAGCTTTAGCCTGATGGTGAAAGAAGTCCCGCCCTCCCACCCAGAAACATAAAAAATGGTAAGAAAAAGAAATGGGACAAAACTCCGGTCTCTGGGGGAAATGAGCAAATCTGATGACTTTGGGGTTCAATGTACTTAGTGCCTCTTCTCTGATTTTCCCAAACGTCATCAGGTTGATTCCCTTCCAAAGCACACACTTCACCACTGATGAAAAGATCACAGACTAAATCACGTATTGCCAGATTTTCTCAGACATGTTACTCTTTACGGGTAAGATGATTCGAAGTAATGATTTGTTCTAGTTTTTCTAACTAGAGATTCTGTAGTTCTCAAATATGCTAAGGAATTCATCCAAGATAGTCACCATTTGTTATGCCTTGCATCCCTGTCCCTACATTTTGTGTGCAAAATGTTGGGTCCCCCTTTTTTGCTTTCTGCTCTTGGCTCTTGCCTTGTCTTTTCCCTCTGTTTTCTTTGTTTTCCTTCTCCAGGTTTCCTTTCCCACAGTGTTGGTTTTTGTTTTTGATTTTGTCTCTCGTGTCTCTGGGACCCGGTCCTGGAGTTGGTCATCCTTTTTTGGGAGCCAAATTTTGGACTCCGGGATTCTTCGCCACGTTGTCTTCTTTCTGTAAGAGGATATGGTTGTATGGAATCCCCGGGTCCGGAGTTCAGAGGTTTGTCTACCCAGAGTTTGTAGAAGGAAAGGTAACTTGCTTTTACCATGGGTATAAGTAGAAATTACTTGTCATTTTCATAATTACCATGATTAAAACACTTAAGCAATTTGAGCGATTTTACAATGATTTAGTGAGAATCCAGTGCGAACAATTGTGGGTGGTTTGTAGTGGTAAGTGGTGATCGTTTGATGGTAGAGGCTGTTGTAGAGCGTTCATGGCATGAGCTCCTTTCCTTTCCCTTCTTCATTTCAAATCGGTGCCTTCTTTCCTCTCTGGTTTTTCCTGCTTTTTGGTTTTTGCCTGGTTTTTCGCGTTGTCTTGCATTTTTGTTGGTGTTGCATTTCTTTCTAGTTCGCCACCCATTGGTGGGTCAGCTCTACCAGAGGGTTGTCTACCCTCTGTGCAGATGTAGGTTAGTGTAAAAGTTGTAGATGTTTGTACATTTTCTGGTTTTGTAGATAGCTGTGTATATGTAAATTTAGTATATATTGTTGTATATCCTTCTGTTCTGCATGTGTATATCCTTCGGCCCCAATGTATATATGTTCTATATATTGTATATTTCATGTATATCCACTCAGGTTTGTACCTATCTTGTCGTGCTTCCCATGTTTTCATTCCCAAATCTGCGAGCTCGAACCAGGTAGAATACCACCTGGTTGAAACTCGGCTCTCGGCTGGTTTCAACTAGGTGGTTTTCTCTCTCCTCATTAACTTGCCTTGATGACTGTCCCATTTACGCCCCATGTATGCATTAAAAATGGCCCAAGAGGCCTTCACTTTTCACGTGTTCAGACAGTTGGCTCCGTCACCATCGCCATAACTTCCATTTATTGCACAGCCACGTAATGTCCATGTGGGTCTGACGGCTCACTTTTTGCGCACATCTTCCAATGGTTAGTTTTCTAGACTCCAGGTCTCTTGCCATCACCCAACCAACATCTTGCCTTTACTAAGTGTGATTAGACCCCCGGGCTAGGATATTGGTTAAATTTCCAAGATTATAAAATATATATATATATATATACTTTCTGGGATTTTGAACTAAGCTAACTTTTCAAGGAAAGCAAGCGCCACGGTGGTAAGATCTCTGGACCCCAGAATAATATTTATTTATCTGTTCTGACATCACCTTGCCTTGCAAGTTTCTAGAACAATAGACTTTCATCATGTCTGTAGCTTCCACATCTTCACCACCTGGGAGCCCAGAACTTCCTTCTACGGCGGTTACCAAAGCAGCTGTTAGGTCCAAAATAGAGAAAGCTCTGGAGAAACTACCCCTGAGTATGAAATACGTGAAGGAAAGTGTTATCAAGGGCTCAAAGATTGAGTCCAAAGTTCAATTCATTACCGACACCAGTGTCGGGACATGGCCCGAGATGCAGGCCTTAGAAAAGATGATGTACATTCAGCGGCAAGCCGGAGATCCATTGCCCATTAAAATCAGAAATTCTGGGATTCTTAAGGCAGCTTGCTTCCCATGCTCAGTACAGTCACTAGAGCTTATTCTTACACTTCTAGCACACTACAATACATTCATCCAGGCCATTATTCTCGTAGCCCCAGAGCCAACTAGGTATCCCACCCCTATGGTGTCTCTCAACGCTGCAACTTTTCAGATGGGACTGGGGATTCCTCAATTCGACAAGCCAGCTGTAGTTACCAGATCAGATGCCTTGGCATAGTTTAATTAGTTAGAGGAGGTGACCCATATATATATATATATATATATATATATATATATATATATATATGACTAATCATTGGCTCAAGACCTCGAAGAGGGATCCCAAGAGGATGAAGTTAGAAATCCCCAGGTCTGAATTCAAAGAAAGCATCCAGATGGGGATGATAGCATTATGTCAGGTCTTCGGGCAACAACATGCCCAAGATTTCTCTAGGTGGATGTATTACTTATTGCTTGGTATTAGCACGAGCGAGGAGTATTTTGATTGGGCTGCCATAATTTCAAATCATGTAGATTCCCAATTCCTTCAAATGGCCCAAAATAATAAGTTTTTTATGACTTCCTATGTTCTCTGGGCTCTGGCACAACAGTGACCCTGCACCAATGGGTTACTCATAGAAGGTGTAATTGGGATAGCTCTCGGTTAGAAATCCCCTTGGGATCATTTTTCACAAATTCAATGGGAGGCCAGTTTCCCCAGTTTTTACCAAGTAAACGACACTTTCATTTACTACAACCTGCTCACACCCAGCCAGGATGTAGGATACCATCTATCTATAGAGGCAATGGATTTGGTCCAGAGCTATGGCCATTATTATATACAGTTTCAACAGCATACATACATAAGGGTAACCGGCTTCTCCGTGAAACCCTACTTGTTACCCAAACATTGTGGGAACAAGATAATTCTTTTGAAATATTGCAGGCAAATCCTGGAGTTACACGCATTTTTTGGCCTAAAAAAGGTGACAAATATTCCATTTCCAATCACTTGTGAGAATTATTCATGTAGTCTGGCTGCCGCCAAAGAATCAAACAATGAGCTTAAAACCTATAACTTGGCGGAATTCTACTTGGCACGGAAGCATTTTGATCCGCATGGCAAAATATTGTTGGCACTTCCTTGGGCATCAGAGCCCCACCGATACCATATGGAAGACTTCTGGGAAGATTTCCAGGATGACATGGAGGTCAAGAGCCGGCACTACATCAGGATGACCGCAGGGGTGATGGAAAGATTGAAGCTCCAGAGATTCCCGGATGACTTCTCAGACGCCGGCTCCACCATCGATCCCCAAGGGGATCGATAAGTTGGCCCTCCCACCAGTGGATTGGGATGCCCAGGAGGGGCCCACCATTGAATATTTCACCTAAAATGTGGTCGAACATAGCCACACCTACTTTAAGAAGGTGTGCACTGGGAGTGTCCGCCAGGCTACCCAGCCGATACCAAAGATGACCCTGGGGGCCAGGACATCTTCACTAGGAGGAGATAAGGGAAAAGGAACAATAGAGACTTCACTTGTGCAAGAAGTCCCCATAAAAGAGAAAATAAAGCAATCAGTAGTGGCCTCCCAACAAATGAGGGAGAATCTAATCACACGGCTGGCTACTCTGGTACTCATAACCTGACCAATTCGTCCTCCCTCCTCCCCTTCACTAGTAGCCTTAATGGTTAAGGCAATAGGGGTAGATCTGGAAGAAGAGAAAGTCCTAAGAGAAGGAGGGCCACCCCTAGTCACTAAGAGAAAGAAGAGGCTTAATCCAAAGCCTAAAAGGGAGCCGGAGCTAGGGATGCCTCAGATCCCAAAAGTTGAAATCCTTTTTTTTGACTCCCCGGAGCCGGAGAGGGAACCACAACCTGCTGATGTCCTAGCCAATCCTCCCCCGTAGGATGAGTTTGATGATATTTTTACAACTGACGAGTTCAAGAATTTACAAGGGGACATTGAGAAGACAGAGATCAAAGTCCTAGAGCAAGAAAAGGCTCTAGAAAAGGAACCTACCTAGGAACAGGAGCAAGCAGAAGAAGAGAGGGCAGAAGAAGAAAAGGAGACAAAACAAGAGATTTCCTCTGAGGTCCCGAAGATACAGGACACGGGAGTGGGCCAACAAAAGCAAAGTGGATAAATGGCATCAGCTGGGGGAACTGGACCTTTAGGAGCAACCGTAACCTCAACCATCATGTTCCAAATGCCGCTCTTAGAGGTGACATTTGGGGAGGTAATTACTGCGGCCCAAACATTGAATCTTGGCCCGTTACCTCACCCATTACCAAAAGATGTACCAATGGAAGAGGACATCCCAGCAACAGAGGCTGAAGAAGAAAAGGAAAAACAAGATGAAGAAACCACTGGGGTGACAAATGAAGGCCCAGACATGGCAAGGGATGTAGACACCGGGGCAAAGGACACAGCTATCACCGAAGGAAATTTCATTGGTGAAATAGAAGATGCAAGAAAGGAGCCGGGGGAGGCTCACAATACTAAAGGGGCACAGCAAGAGATTGGGGAGAAGTCGCAAGAACAAGCTTTGGCTAATAAGCAACCCCTGCCGCCATAGTGGTTAATGGAAACCAAGAAAAGGAAGGCCTTGCCGACTCCCAGAGCTCATCTCTCCCTGGCCGAGATGATGGCTTAGGCCCAGGACCTACCAAAGGCCAAGAAATCCTGGACAGTTCATACCCTTCGAACCGGGCCGGGCGGAGAAACAGTTGCAGTGGTAGAAACACCTCCCCGAGACGTTGATGAGCTATCGTCGAGGCCGGGGATTATAATATCATGGAGATATCACTAGGAAAGAGGGGAAAATAGGGTGAGGTGGACCTATTAAAAGAAGCAGCTAAGGAAGTACAGGCCTGTTATGAAAAAGAGGTCCAAAGGCTCAAGGCAGAAAAGGAGAAAACTGTAAACCTTATGGGGTTGCTAACTAAGCTGGCCCGTTCTATCAATTTTATTCCTCTAAAGGCCTCTACATCTGATGCACCACTACCGCAAAGTCACATAGATTCACTGTGGGTGATGAAGAAGAAGGCCCAGGCGGTCGATGAGTGGGTTTCCCTACAAGTGGGAAACACCTGGCGCTTCCTGGTATCCACCCTCCCAGAATTATATGTGGCCCGCCATGTATTACATCAGGCAGAGAATATCATCAACATGTGGGAGGGGGATATCAAAAATTACGAGGCATAAAAAGTGGAGCTAGAGGAACTCCTCAACCTTGGGGAGGAGATTGTCTCCGAATCCAGAATTTTGGGAGAGGAGTCATTCAATTTTGTGAGAACCCAACACTCCAGACTTGACCTCACATTGGTTGTAATCAAACAATTAGTGGGGACTCTATGGGAGAAAATCAATGCAGTACAATATTCTTTTGATTTATACAAGGCTTTTTTTGTGAAGGTCTCCAAAGTTGATCCTTTCAACACTGACACTTGTACACCGAAGGAATACGTCCTGTGGAAGTTTGATGAGATAGTAGAATCAAGGTATCAATCGGTGAAGGGAATAGATGGCGCCCAAATGACAAGAATAAATTGTATGGTACTCAGTGGCCATGATGCGGAAAATATGGCTAATGAATTTAAAGGGAATGTTCTAGACCTGGGGGAACAAATTGAGGTGGCTAAGTACCAGCGGGCTGGTCTTAAAGAAATTGATGAAGATGGAATCTTCCTTCTCCTCTAGACCTTCAACGACAATAAACAATAATAAATATTCTCCAGGGGCTAGGGAAAACCTAAGCATTTTGTATTCTTTATTCTTTCAGAATGTAAGTTCCCAGATCCTGGAGTCCCAAATCCTACATTTTGTATTCTTTTGGTGATCTGCGTCCCGATCCCCAAGGCCGACCAGTCACTTTCAAAGTAGTTAATAAAGGTTGTCGGAGGGTAGTTAGCTACACCGAGGCACGTCAGATCAGCGAGAGGCTTTCTGACAAATGATCTTCTCAAAGTTTCACTTTAGATGTACACCTGGCACGTTGGGGATAGGGCACCACATTTCTCATTTATGAGGCATGTAGCCTCGATCCCTGAGGAAACAGATTTCTTCCTTCTCTTTCTCTTCTCTCTTCTCGAGGCTGATTCTTCCACTCGATCTTCTTGTCTTATTCTTCTGACATGTCAGACCTTCTTCATCTTGAGGTCTTTTGTAAAGTGGTGCGGGTAGTACCAGCCATGAGATATTATATTATATTTTATAGTGTAACATAAGTTAGGGTTAGGGTTAGGTGTAAATGTGTATAAATAGTAAGTCAGGCTCCAGTCAAAGGGTCGGCAAAATTGATGATTTTGTAGTCCATAGTAATAGAGAAGCAATATTTTCATTTCAGTTGTAGAGATCAATGCTCCTTATTCTTTAAGCTTTCAGTAGTTAGATTCTCCCTTGGAGCCGCCATTGCACCACGCACCAGTGCTTGCTAGAAGGAATGTTAATGAAGAAGAGAGTTCTTGCAATGACATTGTTGGCACTTTGTCTTCTAATTTAATGGTATTTTATATTTAATGTTCTTCATGTCTTCTGCTCTGATACTTTAAGTAGATTAACAACCTTCTTTCCCTTGCTACCAATAGAATATGAACTGATGGTTGTGTGTCCTTTCGGTATTTAGTGTAGTATATCAGAGCATTATTGATGTATCAAATGTTTAAACATAACTATAGGTAGAAGAAATACTTCTAACCCTACAGGATCTTTTTTAGTTTATTTGCTAAGTGAAAAATGCTTGGAGAAACCCCACCTTCCTAAATCCCCGGAGATAACGAGTTGAAGAAACCAGCTATCCCCCTCGAAAATAGTCACATCTCCCAACCGAGCCCCGCACCGTCGAGACCCAACCCTCAGGTGATTGGAGGCCTGGTGAATCTCATTTCCCCAGATAACCTTTGCAGACAAAGTTTTTCGGTACCCGGTGACAACTTACATCTGCTGGCGGACCCAGTCACCAAAGTCCTATCAACACCAACTACCAAGGTTGGTCTTACAAGAAAATGACCCTTAATCACAAGAATACCCCGAAAGTGACAAATAGGACCAGGGGTGACCTATGCTAGTAGGTATGGTCTATTTAGGTCCCTATTGAATAGTTCCAATGGTTCTTTCACTCAATTGCAATCCATGAGACATGGTTGCTTCACAAACCCAAGACTATGCTTGTAGCCTTTTTCAGAAGGAATTTTGGTCTTAAGTGAGATTCTTCCACATGACCCTTTGAACAGGTTGGGGATTTAGACACCCTTTATTTCCAAAGACCTTGGACTCAATCCCTAGAACCTAAAATTGAAAAGAAGACAGAATGACACACCAAATTGCTCCACTAATCAACCCTAATTAGGCCTCCATTTACACTACAAGTGTCTTTTAGATGCATCCAATGTCCAAACTGATTATTGGATCATGTGAGGGTGTGCAAAAATGACTCTTCCTCCTACTTAGAGCTTTTGGTCAATCCCCTAACAAAAGTTATGGTTGATGTCCTAATTCTGGATAGGTGCATACATGAGCATATACACCTAGGGAATCACTTTATGGCCATCTCACTGCAACTTGAAGAACCTATCTTGAAAAATATCAAAGAGAAACATAAGAAAAATCTTTCCACCAAGGGCCATCAAATTCCCATGGTGGAAAGTGGAAATACACTTAATTCTTCTTAGAAACCCTGAATTAGGGCCTACAATTCAGGCAGTGAGTTTGTAAATTCTATAACTTGCAAACTACAATCGATCAAGGCATGAGACAAAAACCAAATGGAAGTATATTTACAACACTAACTCTTGGTGTCAGAATCACATGCCCCTCTATCTGTACCTGACCATACACGGTGACTATTTCCTCCATAATGCAAGAAAATGGTTACTTTTTATTGATTTTCAAATATCAAAGTACATCATCCACCTACCACCCACCTGAAAGGGCTATTGTAGGAACTCCCAATAGTTACATGACAATTTTGAACTGACTTGACCATTTGGGAGTTGGTTTTTGAAAAGTCGTTAAGTTTGTTCAAAAGTTGCTTGACAACTTTTGAGCAACTTTTACATTTTTTACAATTTTGCAAATCTAGTGACCAAATTTGGTCAAGATGTTATTTAGGTGATCCCTAGTGGATCCAAACACTAAAAACTCAAAAACAACCTATTTCTAGGGTTTGGGATCATTAATGACTCATAGTGACCCAAGGGCTCATAATGTGCCCATCTTGGTACTATGGCCTTACATGGTGATCCAGTGTCTAACCCTATGTCTAAATGTCACTAAAGGCCTCTTAGGACCTTGAAGGATCCCCTAGGGTCCATAGAAACATTTGGTTCAGTTTGGGTGCTCCTACACCACTTATATACAAATCTAGGTCACAATCTTCTAGAGATGACTACATAGGAGAATTAAATTCCCATTAGACCTATATCCCTAGAAGAGGACCTATATTAAATATAATTTAAGAATCTTCAATTTGAAGACCGAAACAGCCGACCCAGAAGTAGAAATTAAATCTTTCTGAAGCCCAACATTTTGAAACCCCGAAAACTTAAAATCTGGACCTTGGGTCAAAAAAAGGTCAATTCGGACCTAGGTCAAGGTCTAGGTCAAGGTTGAGGTCAACCTTGACCTAGAAAGGTCAATTTTGACCTTGAGGTCAAAAATCTCAGTTTTACAGTGTAGGATATCAAAATAGGCCAAATAAAAGTGGGAAATGGGGTAGAACATGGGATAAATCCAGATCCAAGTCAAAGACCCATTCAAGGTGCTTAACATGACCCCAAACCACTTACTTGGAAGGCTAAACCAGTCCACAATGGAAGTGCTTCCATTTTCTGACTATACATCGAGTATCAGGAATGTAGAAATGGTTAGATTAGATTTTTTTGTCATTGATGTCAAGAAATTGATTAATTTATTTTTATTGTGTTACCATGTCTTAAGAGGAGAATTTAAATGGGTGACAAATATAGATTAGAAAGTGATGAAGTAATCATGTTTTAGTTTCTTTCTACTGTATATTTGATGTTATCAAATTTGTATTTTTGATTGATCAAGTCGGGAACTGCAATGAATTAAGTTATGACTAAAAGAGATACTTTACCGAGCTAAACTGAGTCACTTGGTAGAATGTTATGTGAGTTGGTTACAGTTACCAAGCACCATACACCAAGATCAAGTTAGACACCGAGCAGTGATGAAGTCAGTTACCGAGTTGCAAAGCAAGTTTTACCAAGTACAGTATACATATATTAAATGATGATTTAATGTGAATCTATGATGAGGTGGATGAGGAAATGAATGAAATTAAGTTTGTTACAAGATATATGAGTGGGAAATTTAAATATGAAGATCTAAGGCAAAGATCAAGTGGTTAAACAGAAAAGTGAAAGTTCCAAGAAAAGTTACAAGTTTTGAGGTAAAATTTGTTGGAATAATGGAATGGTGTGTACTGAGAGGGGAGGGGTGAATTAGTAGCCTTAAAAATTTTATCAATTAACCCTTAATCCTTTAGTAATCAATTCCTTGCATTACCAACCATAGTTGTTATTATATCTTTTTGCATGTAATATCAAACCATAAATTTAATTGCACGTAAATATTCATAGAAATATTCATGAAATGTAACAACACATGACACAAGAATTGGTAATGCAAAAAAACCTTGTTAGAAGGTAAAAACTGCGGTGGGGATGAAACCCACAAAGATTCACTATCTACAGAATGGAAGGTGTTGATTAAGGCTTACAAGTTTGATCACTTCTACTGATCTTACCCTGTTAGGAGTAACATGTTTAGACTAGTTAAGGTCTACTCTGTTAAGAGATTTAGCAACACTTTTTAGTGTGCACTCGGTTAAGAGATTTACAAAAGGATTATTAAATCCACCTTCTTAAAGGATTTCTTTTATTTGCTACACTTGTTAGAATGTAGCCAAAAATACTTGTTGACATAATAAAATGCAATCCTGAATTGCTAAGTACTCTCCTTTAAAGTTTACAATATGATGTATCACATATAGTGATTGATTAATACCTATGTTCTACCTGGTAGCCTTGAATCTTGTTCTTTATAACTTATTTCATATTTTATAGTCCTTCTGCATAAAACTTTGTATATGATCCATAGATGTGCTCTTTGGCTACAATCATCATCACATCATCTTGTTCTGATTAATTACACATCTATTTATAGAATGAATTGACCTAAATAGGTTTCACGCTTAACTATGAAAACTCTATGATCAAAGGTTTACAACTTGACCTTGATCTCCTAGTTTGCATGTTTTCATTCAGTTAGACTAATTAAAACAATTACATTTTCTTTACTTGTCCCTCAAGAAATGGTTTTAAATATAAGATTTAAAGATAAATATAAAACTTAAGTATTTTATCTGATGTGTAACTCAGATCCAAATTTCTTAGAATTAAAGTTGTCTCTCGGTAGACTGGTGCTCGGGTTTCACTCTAGTCATTCCTTGATGATGTCTTTGTAGACATTCTTCTTCTCAATTCTCTTTGTAGACTGACTATCAATTTACACTGTAAACTATGTTTTCAGTGTTCACTATAAACTTTTCTTTCATGTTTCTCTGTGAACTTGTCTGTCAGGTTCCTCTGTGAACTTGTCTGTCGGGTTCTTCTGTGAACTTGTCTGTTGGGTTCCTCTATGAACTGTTGTGTCGGGTTGCACTGTAAACCTATCTTTTGGTGATCATGTTACTGATGGTTCAATTTTTTTTTCCTTTGTATACTAATGAAAAAATATGATCATCAATCTCCCCCTTTGGCATTAGTATCAAAAACTGATATGTGTGAATCTAAAATGTTTAGTATATACACCTGTGTTTACCTTGTCAATATGACTTCGCCTATGTGCATGCATCGGTATGATAGATGTACATGTCTATACACTTGCCTTTATACATATATTTCCCCCTTTCATTATTTCTCCTATTCACCTTATCACACCAAATTATTTCCCCTTGTATCATATCAATTCCCCCTTTTTTTATAATAATGACAAAGGTGTCATACTTACAATTTGTCAAAAATGTGAGAATAAGATTTTTTAATGTCCTCTATTTTCTTTTCTCATTGTTCTTTGAGGTTCTCAAGGGTCATCATCTCCAAGGTGATTCTTGCATGCATATCATACATGCTTTCAGTTACAGACATTTCTGGGGTGGCAATCAATTGTCTTGTCGAAGTCATATGTTGTTGCAGTAATGTGAGATTTGGTAGGAGTAGAGCCTGGAGCTCGGTTACGTCATCTCAAAATTTGGATTCTGCCTCTAGAATCTCAAGTCTCAACCTTTTTTTCTTCCATAATCTTGCCATAATGCAACTTGAATACATTGTCATTGGTTGTGAGACCTTGTGCACTAGCATTAAGATCTGCATCTATCTTTGCAATATTTTCACTACTCTCCTTAGTGAATTTCTCTAATGTGCATAACTTTTTAACTAAGGTTATAACTTCTAAAATAATTGGTTCCAATGTAATGACCAGTTTAGACAGTTTTACCTTGTTCTTTGCCACTTCTTGGCTGATTTTCTTTGTTAGCTTGTATTGGTACTTCTGCTCTGCATGTTCTTCTATTGCCTTCTTTACATCTACATTCTGTGATGTGATGGCTTTGGTAAGAACTACTAATTGATCAAGTATAGGAGAATTTTGATCAATTTTGGTATCAGGTACAATCTATAATAAGATACCCTATGTAGTTTCTCATACCTGTGTGTCCTTGGTCTCCTTTTTGATCTTATCTTGTATAGCTTTCCTTTTAAAAAGTTCTTCATACTTTGTAAGTGACTCTAGATCCAATGTCCTAGGATCACAGTCTAGTATTCCAATGATCTCATCCAAGGTGACTGGATTTTTATTCTTCTTCCTCTTGTTCTTGGCAATTGTGGTAGAGGCAATTGTATGTAGTATCATAGCAAGATCCTTTTCTTGGTATGATGTACTTGGTGAAGGCTTTGGGGGTGTTGTTCCTTTTATCTCCTTCTCAGTACTTACCTATTGGTTGGTAGTGGACATCTCCACATCAACCTTAGCTTTATCTGAAGCTTCTCCTTTGGAATCCTTTGGTGTGGCATCACCTTTCTTTTCACTTGCATCTTTCTACTCTCCATCTGTTACTTTTTGTTCATCAGTTTTAATTTTCTACTCCTCTTCACCCTTATCCTTGGGTATGCTTGCATCATGGTCAGATGACTTCTCCTTTTCTAAGATGATATTGATAGCTTGTATCAATAATGGTATTTTTCCTAGTATATTAACCTGTGTAGCATCTGTTGTTGTGTCTTGTTCCTTGGTTTGTTTGGTGGTAACACTGACATCTTCATTTGCCTTTACCCCATCGTCAGGATCTCCAGTGATATTTATGATGACATGTAACTGATTGAATGTTTTAAGATGTTAAGTTGATCACCGAAATGAAGAAGGATAATGCAAGACATTAAATTAGTTAATGGATTGTATTGTCATTGATGTCAACTTGATATAATCTAATCGGTTATAATCAAAGTGTCAAAGACTTCAAAGAATTAGAGAGATAAAGATTATGCTTTCATTAATGCATAATAGACAAGCATTCACAATGTGACTTCAAACACCGATGGTCACTAGAAACCGATGGACATAAATCACCAAAATTCAAGTCACTGTGGTGCCCAAGCAAGAACACCGACGAGCAGAATCACAAGCATAACCAATGGCCAGAAACATAGTGTAAATTGACGGAGAAACCTGAGGAGAACTGGAGTGTTGACCAAAGCTATCAAAGAGTTAAACACTGAAATTAACTTGAGTTCAAAAATGACAAAATATCTAGCTGGCAGAGCTAAATATGGACTTAAGTAGTAGTTATCTTTTTTTTCATCGACAAAATAAAGCCAGAGATAAGTAATGGATTTAAAGTTGTTTTATCCAGTTGGAAAGAAGATCTCTACGAGATAAAATAGGAGTTTTTCTTTAAATCTAATTGGCGAGAATTGTGGATCACGCCAAGATCAAGAAAATCAAGAACCTAACAACGGTGATATCATGTCTATAAAGAGACAACTCAATTCATTATGAAGAGTGGTGGGTGAATGAATGAAAAGAAGATGTTGAAGAGAAACTGATGAAGATCAACTTCATATAGTCCTGATCAATCAAGCTAAGGAAAGAGCTAAAGTTTTCTGCGGACACCGAGCAACAGAGTATAGCATCACCGATTAGAATCAAAGTGGAGCAAAGGTATAAAAAGAGATATATTGATCATATTAGTTTTATGAGATTATAATAGATCTAAAAATCTGCAAGTATAAGTTGTATATGTGAATAGATCATACTGTTTTAGTTTAACCATTGATTCAGAAAGTCTCTTAACCGAGTAGGACTTAAAAATCCTTTCTATATTGAGATAAATCCTAAGGAGTATCAAAAATTTTGTTCATGAAGATAGCATGAGATTCCAAATACCTATTGATAGGCCAAGTGAGTGTTTGATCAAGGAAGGTAGCATAGAGATGCCTGATATCAAGTGACAGACTAAACTTTTAAATCCTCTAATAAGGTCACACCTAACATTGTGTTTGTAACTTTTAATAGGGTTGGATCTTCACCGAGCTCACTTCACAAGAGTGAAAAATTTGGGTTACCAGTCCCAAGTGGTTTTTCCCTTAACAGGGTTTCCACGTTTAAAATCCATGTGTCAATGTGTTTATGAGTCATTACTTTATCGTTTTGCATTACACATAGCTTAACTAGATTGATTGGTATACTCTAGATAATTTAATGTCTTTTGATAAATTAACAGACTGCTATTCGGTAAACATACAGTAGAAGTTTTAACAAAGCATTTTGAGTAGTAGTAATTTGATAATAGTATTTGAAGGCATTCATCTTATAGGACTGAAGATAACTAGAGGTAGAATATTGTGGTACTAAGTTTTTGGGTTGATTATTGGAATATTTTTTAGGTCACTAATTCACCCCCCCTCCCCCTCTCTTAGTTATTACTAACAATTGGTATCAGATATTGTGTTCTTACAAAGGGAGTTTAATAGCTAAAGCAAAAGATCACAAGATGAACAGACTGATGACATTAAGTTTTTCCATTAGTATACTTAAGTGAAAAACATGATAAAGGTCATCGGTATAGACATACCTGACAGACAACACACTGCATAACTGACAAGATGACAATGCTTGTCATGAAAATTCTAAGTATAGAATTGCCCAACGAACACTATCAAGTGTTGAATCGAAGACAAAGCATGAAGGACATCACCGATGATATAGTTTTATGAACATCACCGACATATCAGAAAAGGCATGGAACCTGACAAACAGTTCAATATAGGGACACCGACGAAGCAAAATCCCGATAGAGCAAAGAATGAAAGAAACTCAATAGACTGACAGAGTAGCCTGACTATCAAAACTGACAATCAGTTATAGAACCCGCAAATAGTGGATCTGACTTTCCACGTCAGATAAAACATTGTAATTCTATTTATAGAGTTTTAATTTGTTTTAAATCATTACTTGAGGGTCAAGAAAGTATATTGTAATTGTTTTAAAGCATCCTAATGGATCTAAAACATAACTAACTAAAGATCAAGGTCAAGTTGTAAACCTTGGATCTAAAGTTAACTTGAAAAGTGTGAATCAATAATGAACCTAGAAACTAGTATATATAGATGTTCCATCATTATAAAAGTGATAGTTGAAAAATAATTGTAGCCACGAATAGCATCTAAGAAGTAGAAGTGAATTCATGCAAAGTTCATAAATAGATCATATCAGTTATCAAGAACACAGACAAGGCTACCGATGAGCAGAGACAAGGTATCATTCAATCACTCAAGGTGATTATATATACATTGTAAGCTTTATAGGATTTTTTATCAGCAATTAGAGATTACATATACTATCAAATCAACATTTATAATGTAGTTGCATTCTAACAAGTGCATCACATCATAAATCCTTTACTAGAAGGTGGACTTAACAGTTCTTGACAAATCTCTTAATAGAGTGCACACTTAACGGTGTTGTTAAAGCTTCAAACAAAGTAGATCCTAACAGGTCTCCACTCCAATACTCTTAATAGGGTACATAATCAAAAGTGATCAAATTTTAAGCCTTAACCAGCTCCCTTCTTATCTGCAGATAGTGAATTTTTGTGGGTGACATCCCCACCGCAGTTTTTACTTTCTAACAGGAGTTTTCAGTGATATCATATCTTGTGTTATGTTTTATTTACTTTCATGTATGTTTCTTGAATGTTTACACATGTAAAGAACTTATGTTATAATTTAACATATATAAAGAAAGATGAATAGATAGATAGGTGAATATACAAATCTGATGACACAAAGGTTAATGGGCTAATCACATAAAAGTTTTATAGGTATTGATTCACCCCTCCCCTCTCTGTACATCATTCAAGTAATTCCAACAATTGGTATCAAAGCTAAGTCTTTTTCTTTAAAAGCTTAAAGACTTAAGAGAAAAGATCAAGACAATGGAAAAGTATAGACTGGACAAGACTATTGAGAATGAGCAATTACAAATTCAGATTTACTATGAGCAATACAAAGAGGCGAGAGTAAGCATGAGAAATTTTCTTGATGAAAGAAAGATTATGGCATCTAGGCTTAATGAAAAAGATTATCAAGAAGAGGAGATCCCAGATTACTTCAACTCTCCTGAATCAACAACAAGAAAAGCATCAGACACATTAGTAGAAGATATTACAAGTCTACAAGAGGTCAATATACATCTAACAGAGCAAGTCAAGATGTTGCAAATCAGTCAAGAGACTCATATGGTAAAAATGATTGATGTCATGAATGATACAAGAAAATATGAATCAGAGAGAACATTGGCTATTGATGATAGGAGGAAAATCACAGAGAAGATACAAGAAAAAGAATTAGAGATTCAAAGACTTACTGATCATCACCATGAGATTACCAATCAGATTATTCTTATGATTCAAGAGGCAAACAGATTAAATATTGAACTCATTGAAAGAATACAGATCATCACTGAGCTAAGAGAAGAGAATGAAAAGCTAAAGCATGAAGTCAGAATTTAGAATCAGCACAATGAATTAATCAAGAAAGCTGAAGATAGCAATAAAATAATGGATGATTTTCTTGACGGACAAAGAAGAGTCAACAACTACATAGGTCTAGGGTACACCGACAATGGAGAATCATCTAATCAATCAGATCAAAGGAATGCTCATACAACTCCAAAAACCAAGAAACTGTCATGCAATCATTGTGGAAAACCAGGCCACACCTCAAACATTTGCAGAAACAAAATGAAGGTATTCCTCCATCAAAATCTACTTCCATTGGTAATTGTTATAAATGTCACAAGAAAAGACACAAGGCACATGAATGCAGATCAAAGGTCACAAATCCAAAGAATGAAACCTACATGGAAAAGTATTTTCCTACCTGCAAAATGAATGGACATACACATCAGGAGTGCTAGAAAAAGAACAAGAAAGCGTGGACACCAAAAGAACCTGATAATGGCTATAAACTGACAAGAATCGGTAACTCATATGTTTGGTACTATAACACATGGGTAAATGGCACAGCATGTGGAAGGTATGGTCATATTGCTACCAAGTATATGAGAAAATGGACTAGAAGAGATAGAGGATGGACCAATCCAGGTATGGCATGTTTACATTGTCATAAGGTTGGACATGTGATAAAAGATTGCAAAGACTGACTGACAGAAACAAGCACTTATCCCAATGGAAACACCATTGATGACATCAAGAAGATGAGA